>JASSUY010028289.1:4531-24160 GCA_032466535.1 Forpus xanthops | reverse complement strand
GACCGCGGGGCCGCCCGTTCCCCGCTCACCGCGGAGGGCAGCGCGGCTTGGCCGCGGCCGCGGAAGGGAGGGGAGGGAGGGAGGGAGGGAGGGAGAGGAGCTGCAGCCCCGCGTAGCCCCCGGCCCGGCTCCGCGCCCGGCGGCGCGGGGGGACGCGGAAGAAGGGAGCAAGGACCTACTTTTGGGCAGTTTTCTCGCCCTCGCCTTGGATCTCATCGTGTCGGCTGGCGGATTCCTCTCCTCCTCCCCGAGCCCAGAAGCAGCTACACACTATCTTCATCTCCCAAGCATTGTCAGTTTGGACACCTTCGCACATGCGCACAGAGCATTCAATCTGACACCCTCACCGCGGCCAAAAAAACTTTCCAATGTATTCATCATCATCGGGGTGGTTTGCGGTTGTTGGCTTTTTTTCTTTCCTTGTCCTATCCTCTTCCTCACACCACTTATCTCTCCCCCCTCCTCTCTCCCAGCACCATCCCAGCCTTCCCCTGATCTGCCCCTTTAAGAAAAATCAGCCCTCTCCGCTCCTAACCCTCCGCACACTGACCTTACACACTGGACAATATTTAAGGATCAAGGTGCCATTCCATAAAGAGGTGATTATCGTTACGTTATTATTACTATTACTACTAAATCGCAATGCTGTAGAGTTTGTTAATGGCTGTCATCTCGTAGCCGTACCTATGTTACGTGCTTTTATATTTTAACCGGAAAGATATTTCTTTACAGAAACTTCTCCTCCGTGTCTCTTTATTTTCTCCCTCATCGCCCCGCGCCCCCCCCGGCTCAGGCGGGTGCGGAACTTCCCAAACAACCGAATTTACGCTTTGTGCTTTGCCGTCATTCCGCGCGTCTCCAGCGGACTTCCCCGCTCCGCACGGGCGGCGGGAGCCGCGCTCCCGCTCCGCGGCCGCTTTGTCCGTACGCGAACGTCGGGGCCCTCCGCGGACCCCCCCCGCCCCGCTCCGCGCGGCCCGAGCCGGGCTCCTCCCGCAGGGTTCGGGATGCGCGGAGCTTCCGCGGGCACTGCGCCGCTTTCTTCTGCGTTTCAGGTGGGAAGCAGTGGTCCCGGGCAGCGGTCCCGAGGGAGCCGAGAGCCGCCCGGAACCCGGGAGAGGGGCGAGGAAGGGAAAAGCCCCTCGAGAGCCGTGCGGGACGCGGCCGGGAGCGGAGGCAGAGAGCGGCCGGGCTGAGCCGCTTTGAAGGAGGGAGCGAAGTGTAAATAGCCCGATGATTGATGTGCTGTCTTTGACTGCGGAGAAAAGCACTATTTTAATTCAAGTGGCCAGGTCAGATGGTCACGGAAGAAGGTTGAAAGGTAGGATTTAATGAGATTAATATGGAGAGAGCGAGAGAGAAAGAGCGCGCCTTCATAAGCCTTCAACAAAGTAACCGGGAGCTCCGGTCCGAGCTCGGGGCGCTGCTGACCGGGGCCGGGCGAGCAGCAACAACCGGAGCCCGCCCCGGGGAAGGGCAAAGAAAAACAAAACCCCCCAGCAGAAGTTGCGCGGGTGCGCCAGGGCGCTGCTGGAAGCCATTCTGCGGACTGCGCTCCTGCCCTGCAGGTGGAACCGGGAGGGGGAATATTCCTGCTAATTACCGGTTTTCCCCTCCTCAATAAACTCTTTAATTGCGAATGGGAGCAGGGCCCTTTCGGCGCTACCTGGGAGCCAGCGCGCAGGGGAAGGTGCTGCAGCAGCAGTCCAAATAAAATAAATAGGCTTGAAGGGAACTTTAGCCACGTGTCGCCTAAAATGTTGACATGGTGCCCGTGAATTCCTTCCTCGAGGACGCCGTTTCACGGCGTGGCGGGCACCCCGAGGTTGGAAAAACAAGCTCTTGTGAGCTTCCCTGCTGAAACAGGAGCCCTAATGTTCCCAGCGCACTGAAATACTTCTCCCAACGACCTTGGCCGCTCGCTGTCTCCCGCATCCCTCCTCACAGGGCAGAATCATTTCGGTTCGAAAATGTCCGTTCGTGTGTGTGTGTCCCGGGTTATTTCTCCCCATTATTCCAGGGGGATTCAGCCAACGGCGCTGGCCGAAAACGGGAGCAGAGCGAAGCCGGGAGACCAGCAGCTGCCCCGGGAGGACGGATAATAAACCGGAGGGCACCAAGGGCCCGAGCAGCCGGTGCCCCCCCAGCCTAAACCCCGCTTTTGTTTTCCTGCCACCCCTCAGCATCCAGTTCCCCCCAGGCAACGGTTCCGACGGTAAATAAGCACGCACGGGCGGACCCGCTCGCAGGCACTCTGGAGACGCAGAAGGCTTTCGGGGAGCACCACAGGGCCCCCCCCGCTTTCGCTGAGGTTTCTCAAACGAAGCCGCAGAGAAGCGATCGAAAAGCCGCCGCTGTGCCGAGCCCAGGCCCGGGCTCCCCGCGCTCTCCTCCCGAGTGCTCCACACTCGCTGCAGGGCCGGAGCGGAGCCGCCGCCGGGAATGGCAGTTCCCTTAGGCCGGGCCGGGAGCAGAGCTCGGAAGGAAAAGGGGGAAAAGAAACGGGGGGGGAAAGAGAAAAGAAAACGAACGAATTTTTAACGGAAGGGGTGGAGGGGCGCCCGCGGTTGGCACTGAGAGGGCCCACGGCCTCCCCCGACGCCAGCGGGGCCCCTGCGGCACCGGCACGCGGCGGGGACAGGAGGCGGGCAGGCCCCGGGGAGCGGTGCCCGAGTGCGCTTCGGGCAGGAGCCGGGCCCGGAGCGCCGCGTTCGGGTCGGGGCACGGAGCGCTGCAGCCCGCACCTGCCCGAGCGCGGAGCGGCAAGTTCACGTGTAAAGGGAAGGAGGGAGGGCGAGCGGGAGGGAGCCCCGCGGCTCGGCCAAGGGCACGGCCCAAGGAGCCACTCGGGCGCTCGGCGGGGACCGTTCCCCGGAGCGAAGCCGGGGACAGCGGAAGGGGAAAGCGGCTCCGCCGGAGGCAGCGGCCTCTCGGTAGAGCCGCAGGGACGGTGCCCCCGGGGCAGCGGGCAGCCGGTTCCCGAACACGCACGGCGGGGAGAGGGACCCGGGGCACCGAGAAAGCGCCTGCTCGGGGTTTATATCACCGGCCCTTGCGCCTGTTGGCACCTCCGGCTCCGCTTCCTTGCCCAGCTCATATACATTTCAACACACGAAGGCTGCAGCGTGCCACATGCGATCCGGGGGGGTCAGGGCAGCGGCTGTAATTTACGGGTGGGTTCCCGGGCGTTCTCCCTGCAAAGCCCCACGTTCCCGGGTACTTTATGAAGCGGCTTTAGCAAACACGCTCCAGGTGAAGCCCGGCAGGAGAGCCTCCCGCCACGGTTCTGCCGCAAGCTGCTGCCATGGGGCTGGTTTGCAGGAGGTGGGGGCTTGGGGGCCGGCACCCACCCTGCAGCAGCGGCGGTGCGGAGGGAAAAGGCGCTCTGCGAGCTGCCGGGCACAAGTATTTTTAAGCAGTAAAGCAGATTAAAAGGGTTGAGGCAGTCGAAGCCCGGCTTGCCCGGGAGCTGCCGCACACACAGAGGAACCCCGGCCCTTCCCCAGGATTTCTGCATCAATTACTCATTGTTTCTGCGCAACATTACGGGAGATTAGAGCAGGAATTAATATTTCCAAGTACGCAGGATGCCGGTGCAGGGGATGGGGCTGCTCCCCGTCAGGGTCAGCGAGCCCCGGACAGATTAGGCGGTAAGAATGTCACACGCTTCCCTAGGGCTTTTTCCCTTCTAATCTGCCATTAATAAGCGGAGGAAGCACACACACAGCCGCCACGTTGTAATTAGGCTCTGCCTTAAATCCACGCAATCAAAGAGCAGCTCGCCTTTCATCCCCGCCGGTGCCAAGGAGTTTCAACACCTTTCGGACGCGGTTTAAAGCCCCGCTCCTCTGCGTGGTGCCGGCGCAAGGGGGCAGTTAAGGACAACCGGGAAGCGGGGGCCGCCGCTCCGGGGGGAGCGGGGCCGTTGGGGACCAGAGGCAAAGTTTGTTCTCTGTCACGACAGCGACTCCGCCGCCTGCAGCAGCGGCCGGGGAGAGGGGAAACAGCGAGCACGAGAGCGCCCGGGGCTGGCTGCAGCCTCCCCATGGGAGCCCCACAACGCGGGGGGCGAGTCCCGACCCCACCGGGCTACCGGGAGCCCGCAGTGGGACCCTCTGAGGGAGCGGATCGGGGCCGAGGCTCGACCGCTCCCGGTAAGCCGGGACTCGGGCTGGCCCCGAGCGTCTCCTCGATTTACCTCCTAATCGGTTTGAGAGCATGCTTCAAACCCGAAAACCTTTGAGGAGCTGCAGAACGAACACAACAGCGAAGGGCAGAAACAGCCGTATTTTGTACGGAAAGAATTAAGTCACTTCTACGGTGCCCTTCGCAATTAAACCAATGGGGGAGAAAGGTCAATACCACCGCAAACCCTGTGCATGCACCTCCCTGCCCCGATAGCCAAAGCCGCACCGACATCGGTCTTTGCATCAAAATGACTTTATCAGACTGCTTTTCCTGCCCCTTATTTCTCCAAGAACACGCTGGCTCCTCTGGCCAGGAACAAACACCGTGTAAATCGCCATTCAGCATTTTTCAAACCCCATGTTCAGCTCTAAGAATTCCTCTGAATTCGTTACACTCTGCCTCGCTGGTCCAGCCCCGGGTCCATATGCGGCTCCCAAAATAAGAAGTCGTAAAAAAGGAAAAAGGAAAAGCAACATTTACATTTGAATATCTAACTTGAACACTATTATAATTACAATCGTAAAAGATCGGGCAGCGCTGGCTTTAAAACGCCAGCCCGAGAAGAGGCACTAAACGCAGCAGCTCTGCTCCCGACGGGCTCCTGGAATGAAGGGTAAAATTAGGGCGTTATAGCCATTTTTCGAGACGTTTGATCAAAATATTTCTGCCCGGAGAACGTTTGCCAAACGAAAGCGAGATGATGGAACTGACGGGCGCTGCGGTTCGGCGCTGGGGAGAGCCCAAGCCCCGGGACCGGGGCAGAGGATTCTCCGTCCCGGGGCTCCCGCACCGGCCCCTGCTGCGGGAGGTGGTGAGGGGCAGCGGGTGGGAGGTGGCACTGTCAGTCGCACATTTTCCAGCCGAAAGGCGCTATGTTCTGGAGGTATCAGAACGACCCACGCCGCCCTCCTCCCCGAATTAACGACCTCCCCAGGCCGAGGGAGCTCGGACACATTCGCTGCCGGGAGAGAGCTTCACTGCCAGCACCGGGCACCCGCGACCCTCAAGGGGGTCTTTAATTAACTCCTCGAGGTTGAGGAGACGAAGCCTGTCCGAACTGCACCGAGGGCCCCGGCCCCGACGGGAGCCCCTGGCAGGGACAGCCCCTGATGCCGCCCAGACCCCCGGCAGCACCCGATGGGGGTATCGAACGGACCCCACTCCACCCCCCCTTCTTCACACGCGGCCCCTGCCACTAACGACGGCTGGAGCGGGGCTGGGTGTATAATTATTAGCTATTAATTGAGTTCAAGACCTTTTATGGCTCTGGGAAATGAGGAGTCCGACCACTAATCCCGAGGAGGGTCTGCTCGCAGGCAAGCGCTATGAACACAGCACCGAGGGCTGCGGGGCCCGGCCGAGGCTGCGGCCCCCGGGGCGGGGAAAGGCTCAGCAAAAACCAAATTCATTAGGTGAAAATGATAGCAACTTTAAAGCAAGGGGTTATTTATGAGCCCCCCCGCGCCGCCCCTCGGGAGCGGGGCACAAGGTGCGAGAGGGACAGAGAGGGATGGGGACCCCCCCAAGGGCTCCCGGACCCGCGGCGAGCGCGGGGGGTGTCCCCACCGATCCCCTTCCCCTTATCTTGAGACGCTTCCACCTTCCAATTAAACTGCCCCCAAATTGCCAAAAAGGCTGATTTGCATGCAAGGGGCTCCGCTCAAAGATGCTAACTGATTGTCTCCTCTCAGAACTTGACATTTCTCTCTTCAGTTCCCACTTGAAAGAAGTTTTAGAACAGTATTCAAAGACTGTCCAAACGAACAAAACCTTCCCCTCTGCTAGGGAGAGAAATCCGGTGTATTCAATAAGAGGGCATATTCTGAGAAGTTTGCAGATTTGGGTTTAAAGGCGGTATTGTTCCTGCCCTTTTCCCAAAACTCACTCGTTCTGCAGGGAACGGCTCACATGCCTGCAAAGGATTATTAAAATACAACATCATAGAGCTGGTTCCCCCTCTTCTTTTTTACTGTTTAGAATTACTTTTTGGAAGCGCTTCCCAAGCATCCCCCACCCCCAAGTCATAATTAAGACCATTTTATTCTTCCCTAGCAAACAGCATAAAGAAAGAATCAAACCCTTTCCCAAGCCCTCCTTTTCCTTTAAGCACTAACTTCGGGAACACGTATCTGTTACAAATGCACCTGAAGACACGCTCAGTGAGAATCCATCTAGCAGGATGAATTAAAGCAGCCCCACTTTAACACAGGGCATGGCTGGAGGCGTCTCTGCCAGCATTAAACAAACACAGACTACGACTCTTGCTGGGGTTTCAAAGCTGCTTCAAAGCAGCAGCATCTCTGCCTTCAAGCACCAACACACACACATTTTCCTTTTTAAGATGAAGATGAGCCAACGAGCTGAGGATCTAAACCTCCTTTGGAGAACACCATGAACTGCAAGAAGCCAGTGGCAACTCGGGTACATTTACCTCCTTTTATAAAGGTGCACAACAGGAGCAAACAGGGACCCGATGGGACACAAACACGTTTTCTTCACTTAATACAAAGCAGCTTTAAAACACAAACACCCTTAGAAAGCACGGCTCAGAGTGGGGGGGCAGCCCCATGGCTGGGAGGTGTGGGGGTCCCCCAGCCTGCCCCAGATGTGCCCCCACCACTACAAGCAGCTTCTCCTGCCCCAGCCTTTGCCCACTAAGCACCAGCACAAACCACCCGTGGAATCACACCCACAACTAGAGCACAAAGAGCCTGCGCCGGGCTTTGGGGATCATAGCCAGACATGGGGAAGCATCTAAGAGCACCCCCAAGGCACTGGTGTCACCTGCACAGATCCCACCCCAGGAACACCACCGGCACCTTCCCAAGCCATCAGGAACCAAGAGCTCACTTTGATTTCCAAATTCATGAGGATTTACTGCAGACAGTAACTGTGAGAACACGTGTTAAAACACAACAGAAAGAATTCCATCCATTTCCATAAGAGATGGATGGCATCCAGGAAGAATGAGTCAACCTCATTCCTTGAGTAAAACTCCCTGAGCAGACAAGAGCTGCACCAGGCATGAATTCCGATCATCCTGCTCCCCCCACTGCATTAACTGCTGCCCAGGTAATTCTCTGTTATGGGGTAGAGATGGGTGGGAGTTTTCAGAAATGCTTTTCATCGCTGGGAAACACTGATTTCACCAATATTGCCCCCAACATTGCATCAGTTCAAGCACTTGCTCATCCTGCATCACACACAAGACTGGGCTTAGTGGCAAGGGCACAGGGAGAAAGAAGCAGAAAGCTTTTGACACAGAGATGCCCACGTTAGTGATGCTGCTAATTCTTCTTTCTCCTTCACATAGATTTTTAGTGTTAAACTTCACAAGGTTTTAGTTTCATTTCCATGGAGGAAGTGAAGACTCCTGAAGCCACAGCCACGTTTCCTAACCAGCTCTTCTTACACTACAGAGGCACACTACTCCAGTGAAGAAAGCAGCATGTTTAAATGACTAACAGATAACCTTCATCCTACCACACATTCACATAGCAGTGGTTTATTTCACAGGTGGAAGAACAAACTACTCAGATTTGGGCAGCAACCTCGGAGTAGAGCAAAGAGAGCAATGGAGAGACCAATGCAGTCAGAGCCTTGGTCTTTGCACTCAGAAACCCAAAGTGTCAGACGTACCCTCCCATGCTTCTATTAAGGCACAAAGAGCACATCCAGCATCTAGGAGCAAGATCATTGGGCTTTTCAGCTTCACTATGAGGTTTTTAGCTCACAAACTGGCTATAGGAAAGCTTATGGCAACCCCATGGGAGTTTCAGTTTTGCCATAGCCAGCGATAAACTAATTGATGAGTAGCTAAAAACCAACCTCCCTTTAAAAAAGGTGGTCAGAAAATGAAATGCAAATATACACAAATATCCAATGGTTTCTATGAATATAAGCGTCTGTCTGCCTTACGCCTGCTATTTTCCAGCCAGCTTTCCAACCGGGGCAGCCTCTGCACCCTGTACCTACAACTGTACCATTTACAAGCCAGGAGCCCACCTTGCCCGAGTGCTTGCTCCCACAGTGACTCATGTTCCATTGGGTTTATTCCTGTGAGCACTTGTGTTAAAACAGCAAAGAGCAGAACCTCTGGAGAGGGAATGCTGCCTTTCAGAAAGGACCAGACTATTGCCAGTCAAAATACCAAAGCACTGATACACATCCTTACAATTGGCATAGCATTAAAAAGAGAAACAATGGTACCTGGGCCAAACATCAGTCTTGCTGGATAACAGCGTGTGCTCAACACCTATTAAACAGCTTTCCTAGAGGAATACACTTCCCGGGTTCCATAGGGAGTTTCTTCCCGACCTTCACAATGAAGGCACAGCATGGGGCAACTCCCCATGCAAGCTGCCCCAGCTCCCTGCTCCCACTCCAGCCCTGCAGTTCAGGATGTGCAAGGGATGCACCTCTCACTTTGTAGACACGGTCTATGTGACTTCAGCATTACCGAAATGACAGACATTCAGAAACCAACCATCTCCAGCACTGTCTGTAAGCATTAGTGCTAATATTTAGTTACCCTCAAGTCGAAAAAACCTGAGCTTCCAGACTCATCGATAAGAGAATTATAGGAGCAAAATGGTGTTACATTTACTTCTGCCCTCTTTCAATACCAGAGCTGTGCAGGATGCTTGGAAAGAGCTCACACTTTGGAGAGCAAATCCTGTCTGAAGCTGCCAAGTAAACAGCAGCAGAGAGCCAACAGAGCAGGCGAGGGCATCGCACCCCCATGAACCCAGCAGAAAGCCCCTCTCCTGGCTCCCAGTCCCACGGTCAGTCTGCACCATTCCACCTTACACAGGGAGCTCCCAAAAATCAGAGTCCCTGCAGAGCAGCTTCGCACCGCCGTACACTGCCCTCAGCCGAGGAAAAGCTGGTGTATTCCATAGCAATTGGCTACAACCTCACAACAGTGCCAACTGTTTCCCCATCCATACCTCAAACCCTTCTTACAGTTCTACTCCAGATTTTCAGTGCCCTGAAACATCCATCACAAGTTGCTCGACTACCATTCAGCTGCAGTTTTGTTCCCTTGGTATAAATGAGATGGGGAAATAGTTCCATTCCTCTAAAGTATAAAGTTAAATAGAGTGAACCGAGAAGTTTCTTTTCAAATAATGGAGTGAGATCACCCATAGAGTGATTTTAAATGGCTCAAATAAGAGCAGCACTTGCATTTAGCAAGTGTTCCTCCTGAGAACAGGAGGCTTTCTCAGTTTCAGCCACTTGGGTGCATTGCAAGGGGACAGCACTTGTTCACATGGGGAAGGTATTTCCTATAAAGTTATGACTAACAGCTTCTTAACTCCACTCTTAAGCAACCCAGGACAAGAACCAATTAAAGACCACAAAAGGATTTGACACCGGAGGGAACTTGAGCCTTACTTTGTCACAAAGCTCAGCTGGATGAGCCATCTGGGCAGTGAAACACACTACTCCTAAGCATATTGAGAACTAAATCTGGGCTGGCATGAGGGTAAAGAACGACTGTGACGAGTGAGGCCCGGTGACACTGCAGGAGAAGCAGCAGTGAGCAGCGTCCCGAAGCTTTATCTCAGAGTAACTCAGAGCTGCTGCTCATTGAGCCAAACACTCAACCTTGCAAGAGCTCTGCCAGTAGCACAGGTCAGCACTTCTGCACTGTAATTACACCTGCCCTTAACGCCTACAGCTGGACCTGTATCACATCCTCCCTTCCACTAGCCAACGCTGTCACTTTAAAGCCATTCCAAACTCTGCATCCAACTACAGTAACCAATAGAAACCAAGATCTGCTCCCAGTGTTGTCACCCACCTGGGCACTGCTGGCTTCCCAAGCCAGCCACAGCTCAGTGTTCTCCCCACACACCATTACACACATGAACCAAGACCAAGATTGTCTATTTTCTCATCACCCGGGTTGTTGGAAAGTTTTACCTTTGGCCATTTCACCATTTCTCACCATCCATACAAGCATGTATTGTGCAATGATGTCCTGGGTGCTTCTGCATTAATGACACCCCAAATTTATCATACATGTGGATACAGACCTGCAACACCAGACACCTGCAGGCACATCAAATTGTCACAACCACAGAGATGCAAGACATGATCTATTAAAGAACAAGCGAACCCAAGAACACATCATCCAAGAGCAGAATCCAACTCACAATTCAAGAGGGGAACCCAACGGCTCTGTCACTTCAGGGGCTGCATCTCAGAAATAAAGAGAATTGCAATGAAAGACTTTGATTCTGGAAGGATGAGAAAAATGTTAAGCATGTTTTTATGGGAGAAGCAGAGACACGGAGCGAGCTCCAAAGCTCAGCGTCTCTCATGCCCCGGTCTATAAATAAAACTAGCAGGGCTTTACTCCTGTACTAAATTTAAAGGGCAGTCTTTTCCACAGAGGGTTTTCCTGAAAGCCAACTGTGCCCCAGAAGGACGTGAACGGGGGGGTTCCAACAAGCAGCATGAATGAATTAAACAGTGCAGGAAGAAAGCAGCTGCGCTTGTCTGCAGCAGCAGCAGATGAATGTGCAGCTCAACCACAGGGGTGTTCTGAGGGAGAAGAACAACCCCCAGTAGTTCTCACACAGTTTTCCTTCACCCTGTACCCCAGGAGCTCGGCTCAGGTGCCGTTCACCCTCCGGCATCACAAGGTCAGCTCCCGTGAGCACCAAGCAGACTGTGGCACACACAGCATCACATCACTCAGCTCCCTCCTGCACGCTATCCACACGCTACAGAGGAAAGGGAGGGGAACAACCTGGCCCTCCTCAGTAAGCTCAGGTGAGGTCTATCACCCCAATCAACACCCAACTCCCACCTGGAGACAAACCTCAAGGTCCTGCTTCTCCCAGTTTGGAAATCCCCAAGGACTCTCTCTTCTCCTCACAAAAACCCACCAACATCCTCTCAGGAGGCACAAGCTTCAAAATAACCCATTCAGAGGTACACCTGCATCAGTTCCCATACACAGACCACCAGGACCAACGGGAGCTCAGAGGTGCACTGCCACCCCACGAGAGCCCTGGCCCTTCTCCACACCAGCAGTGCTCCCCTGCTGGCCTAGCAAGAGCCACTACTGACTTTCCTCTGATGCTTCAGACACCTTAACTCCCCACCAAAGCACTTACTGGGAACTGCTGACCACGCACCATGTGCCACCCCAGAAACAACAGAGCAGAGGACAAAGGCCCTCACAGTAACTCAGCCTTCCCAAATCACTTTCTATCTTAGCTCTTAAGCTCCATTTGCTTCCACTTTTGAGACTCAACACTTCCTGTTCATTAGGTTTCCTAGAAAGAAGCAGGTTTTCTCCTGCCGATGAGATCTGCATCTGCTGCTCTCTTATCCTTCTGCAGCAAACAGATCTTTCCTGAAAGGATCGAGGCTGTAAGAAATGTGGCACTTCTAAACTGAAGCAAACAGTCTCTTTTCCCACACCAGAGCAGCTTCCCCACTGCAGCCTATGCTCTGGGTAGCAGAGTAGGGACTCTAAACTCATGAGGCAGCAGTTTTCTTTCTGCACTCTAAGCAAGCTACCAGCATCGCAAAGATAACCTGCTAGAACCACAGGGCAGCCAACCCTTCGCTGATGCACATCACCTACAACACATACACAATGCAGGGACAGAAAACGAGAGCATAAAATCAGAGTACAAAAAAGCACAAAGTAAGAATATAAACCAGCATTTTGCTACTGCAGCTCTAATCCACTCTCTTGTAACTGTGAGCCAGCCTTCAATTCACTACCTTAAAATAAATGAAGAGCACAGACTGACCTTAAGCCGATGGGGAACCTCCTGGCTCCCGAGTCAGCAGAGAGGACTCCTCATGCAGCAAACCTTCCTCTGACCAGAGCCTGAACCTTCTGGAAGGAGCACAGAAGTGCCTGTACAGAATCAGCTATTTGACCAGGGTTCTCTAATTAAGGAGAGTGGCACCAGCAGGAATCAATTGAGCTCATCAGGGCTTGGGCTGGGTCTGGCTGGGGCCTAGCATCAGGGCACCCAGGTGATGCTGGAGAGCACTGAGTGTGGTAGAACACAGCTGCTCCACTCTGCTTTCTTGTGAGCTGTGCAGCAAACACGGGATTGCACCTTTGCAATAGAGTGAATTCCTTCATGTCAATAGGCAGGAGGTGAAATCTCTGCCATGGATGTTCTCCAAGGATACTGACTAACCGGACAGATTCCTACTGCATGTTCTAGGAATGTGCACTCAAACAGCTCAGCTGAGTCTGAAGACAGAAGATGAGTTAGTTTTAGGTGGGCCGTTAATAACTCCCAGTGATGTGTAAAGCTCATCTTGTGTCATACAAGTTACAGCCCTCCAAACCCCTCCATGTATGCTTACAGTTCCTTGGAAGATGCAATGATGGCAGCTCTGCTGAACACAGGGCAGATCTCGTCTCACGGGTGAATTAGCTGTTATGCATCCCAAAGGGTCTGCATTTAATACTCACTACATTTCCACTGCTTAACTCTTCTATCTGCAGTAACTGCGTGCTTCATACAGACTGAACTTCCTCATACGTTCTGTGGAAATACATAAAACAGAACCCGTGTCAGTCGACCTGCTGGTATTTCTATTTCCAGAAGAGAGCAGGAGCAGTGAGAAAACCCCAACCCAAGTCCTTCCCAGCAAACTCTGATGTATAGGACGGGACACAACGGTGCAAAACCTTTTGGCAAACCCAGGGATTTGAAACTACTGTGCTCTGTTTTGCTGCTGCAGGAGTTTTAATGCAGTGGGTTTGCCTAGAACTGACACAGAAGAACAGTCACCTTGAGTGCGTTACAGGGAAGAACAGAACAACTTCCCAGACAAAAATATACTGAGTTCAGCACCCTGATTATAGGTTACAGTGAACAGAAGCGTTTGATGTACTTGATGCTTTCTGGCTACCAGGGAACCTTTGAAGGGCCCCCACGCAGGAGGGAGGCGGCAGTGATGAGGTGGCAGGTACACACTACAGAGGTGAAAGGGGACAGAACTTCATTTGCCCTTTTACAACACAATTTGCTGGGCTCAGTGTATTTCCCTGGGCCCTGTGGGAGCAGACAGCAGCAGAGTGGGACACGAGCACGGCGGTCTGTCCTTGGATCTGTGGGGCGATGGGTTCAGCTCCCAGCACCCACCTGCAGAGTGTTTCCATAGGGTGAGCTCCTTCCACAGTGTCCCACTGTCTCCTGGGGGCTGCTCCCCCTGCCAGGAGCTCTTCAGGCTGGGGCGGATGGTGCCTCTCCATCAGAACAAACGCCTTTCTGGACAGTCACAGTACCTGCAATGTAACGTTATTCGCTTTATTCTCCATGCACTGGTGCAAAGAGGAGATGGCTGCTCGTGGCAGGGGGTCCCTTCCAACCCAAACCCGTCTGGGACTCTAATTCTATGGCTTGCATTTAAAACCCCTCACATGTGCATCCCCATCTCCACACTGTGCCCAGCAGAACTGCCTCAGAAGCCATTTGCCGTGTGCCCCAGTGCTTGAGGCTCATCACCTCCCTCAGAAGTGCAGCTTTTAACACAGTGGCTGCTGTCTCCAAGGGCAGGAGTGCACTGTAAAACCCTGAGCAGTGAGGACATCCTGTGTGTGCTGACGCTAACACTGCCTCCTTGCACATTCTTTCTTTTTCTCTTCCTTCTCTTCTTAATGAAATCTTTCCATATTATTAATGGCCAGGGCGGATCTATAGCATGTGCTCCTTCCAGGATTTTCTTGTTTGCTGTAGTCTTCACATTTTCCAGTTCATTTCCTATTTTCCTGCCCTAAAACTGCTGCCAAAAACATCCCTGAAGCACAGTTTGGTACTTGCACAGAAAAATGCCAACACTTAAGAACATACATCCGATCCAGACTCTTGTAAATCAGTATCAATTTTACCCCAAATAGGAGTCATTTTCGTAAGGTGCTGATGGTTCTCAAGGTGAGCTTTTAGCTCATTTACCATGCAGATGCATTTCAGTCACTACTGTGGGGAATACTGGGTCACATCATTTATGTTAGATTAGTAGTCCAGGAGCATTCAGACAAAACATAACGATTGGACTTATGACAGACTATTTAATTAGGCACAAAATGATTAGGAATGAAGTTAATGAACTGGATTTACGCCTAGGTACTCTAAATGACACTAACTCTCATAGTTAAGAAAAGATAACCAAGAAGAAGTTCCTCACTTGTGGACTGGAATATTAGAAACAGAAGTGGCTATGTAATCCTCCATGGACAGAACTGGTTCGGTTTCATGGAATCCCTCACCAGAAACGTTGGAAGCATTACAAACTCCACTGACATTAGAGCTCAAGTGCATGGGGGTGCCAATTGGAACAGGTTGGGAGTTGGGGAATTCCTTAGGACATTGGAGGAGAAAAAAATGTGAAGTCATTTCATGGATTACTGTTGTGTCTAATCCCTTCTCTGGCTTCTGAACACAAATCCTCACACATTTAGTCACTTGGATGCTGCTCAGGGAAAAAGCTGACGACAGAAGTGGTTGGACATCTCGGAGTACCTGATCAGGCAAAGTGGAATACTCGGAGGTCGGTACCTTTGGCTTCATCTATTTCTGCTCCTAAATATCCTGGGAACATTTTTTTGTCCAGCCTTCACATACAACTTCCTAAGACCAAAAATAACCTTCATAATGCTCTAAATGTCTTCAATCTCGTATTTCAGCTTCACAGAATTGGAACTGATGCTCAGGAAGGCAAAGGCCCAGATTCAGTTTCACTGATACACATAAAGAAGACAACAAAATTAGGAACAGAGTCCCAAAAGACCTTCTCTTCAGTAAAAGGAGAGTGATAAAAGCCCAGCAGCTCGTAGGCAGGTGAAGTCTCTCTCTCCACTGTTTATCTTAACTGTTGTTTAAAGCTACTTGCTTCAGCTGTAAATGGTTAGATGGGAGCAATCCATGTCCTGGTGACTTGCCTGCGACAGATCTGGAAGCTAAACCTCCACGAGGGCACGCTGGAGGTTATCCAGGTACTCTGGGGATGCAGGGATCCGGTCTGCCCCTCATAAATCTCCCATCGGTAAAAAACCACTTTCAAAGTCAGTCCACTGAAAACAGTGGGTTTAAAACAGCGAAGCTGAATCAGAATCCATACTATAGTCTGGGATACCGTAAAAGTCCACGATTTCTTCCTCTGGGGGCATGTGCTTCTAGGAAACACACATTACTTTGGCTGAAAGACGGTACTGTAGGGATGTCGTCAGACCACCAGCACCATTTACCAGTTCTTCTGTGTTGTTCTGAGAAATACTGTTTTCCGTAGGAATTCATTCAGGGATGACCCATAGCAACCACTTTGGCAGTGCACGTATTTCCCTTTGGATTTGTCAGGATAGCGAAGGATCCAAAGAGCTGAATCTTTCCAAATCTTCTCAGCTCATCTGCATTACAAGGGCTAAGTGGCTCTCCAGCGGTTCCTTGCTTAGTCTGGAGCTCACACATGGTTACATTTGATCTACCATGTCCTGAGAAGTGCAGGGATCTGATGCCACCAAATTCCCTTCTATGTCCTCGGTGAGACACTTACTGCAAAACCAAGCAGTGGATCCTCAAGGGCTGCAAGGCCAGACAGATAGAGGCGGATGTTCTGGACTTTGGGATAGCGAGGACGTGACTGAGCCCTCACAATGAACAGGATCCGAGATGACTGCGGCGGGTGGGGGTGCAAACCTGCAGCCCTTCCTGGGGCCTGCAAGCAGCACCCTCTGCTCAGATGACTTTCCCAGCTAGGTCCATGCTGCTCAGCACATCCCCACTGCACGGTCCTGAAGAATACAAAGGAGGACAGTGTGAGCCAGTGGTCATTTCCACCTGCCCCCAATTCCCTTTGCTAAAACAGTGAGGAGATTCTTTCTCTTCTCCTGCTCTGTGTGCAGAGCATCACAGGCTGCTCTGCAGGGTGCAGGGCAGACACCAAAGTGTGCTCCTCCTTCTACAGAGGCTGCTCAGCAACATTAATGGTCAGCTCATTCGCTCATTCAAGAACTAGGGGTACCAAGTGGTCCAAGCATCATGCTAAAAGAGCTCTCCTGCTTGCACAAAGCTGTTCTGTGTGTCCACGTCCAGCACAGCAATTGGGCTTACAGACACACCATCAGGAACAGGACCTACATGTTGGATGCTCTGAACAATCACAGCTTCTATCAGCTATTACTGTAGTCATAGATACACTGCCCTTAGAGAAATCAGAATCAATTTAGGCACCTAATACTGGGATGTCTGTAAGTGAATTGGTTTTGAATTAACTGAGTAAAACAAGGCAGCGAAGCCCCATGTAATGTGTTGGTGTGGAACCGCTGCAGCCCTGGGGAGGGAACAACAATGCATATTTTACGCTGTGAATTTTTTATTAAGGGAGGGTTTTTTCTATTTTTTTATTATTGAATATGAATATTTTACACGTCCGAGCTCAGAACAATGCTTTTTTTGGCTGCCTCTGCACTTTTCATGGTTGTGTACCCTTGCATTGCATAACTGAGAGAGCTCCATTTACATGCAGGGGGAAAGGGGACTAATGAATCTCAGCAAAGCCAACTTTACTGTGTGTGAAAAAAAGCACTCTGAAGTTTTCCAAATAAAAAAATATATATACATACATAAAATACTTGCATGGAATGGCTTAATAAAATCAGTGTGTGTGGGGAGGTGCACGTGTTCCTGGGGGCATGCAGATAATGACTACAGAGCTACATCTTACACCATCTCTGCTGGGAACAGCTCTGGAATGTTCTTACCTCCTTCACATCGAATCCCTCACATTCAGGTCCTCACCTGGATGTCTCCAAAGCTGGAGAAATGGAGGTGTGCCTGCCAGCTGCTCAGTCAATGAACTGATGGAGCTGCGCACACCCACCCGCAGGGTTGGTATTTGTCTTTGGGTAGCACCATTACCCTTCCTGGCTACTTCCAGATGTCCACAGAGCTTGTTTTCTCACCCACCTCTGCAGGCTGCCTTCAGCAGGCCCTCAGACCTCAGAGTGGAAGATGTCCTGGTCCACGGCACAAGGCTGGAGCTGGATGATCTTTAAGGTCCCTTCCAACCCAAACCATTCTATGACTCCTAGGTATTCCAGGTTCTCTGTGTCTTTGAGATGACTTCTGCTCTGTACAGCCACATTAATGAGCATCTTTGACAACTGCTATGCTCACCAAGCAGCTCTTGGCTTTGTCAGTGGCCAAATGCATGCACTGACCTGCTGGCATCACTTCATTCTGACCATGGATGGGGAAAAAATGCCTTATTTACCTGGGCAGTTCGGGTCTGACCTTGCTTGCAGAGCCTGGCATGGCAAGACCGCAAGTGCAGCCCTTCTGTATGGTGAGGCCTCTGTGTGCCCTGCCCTGAGCATCACCCCGCCTGGGGAAACAAAGGAGCTCATTTCCCTGCCTTCCCCATGCCATGCTGCAGGGATGCACTTGGCACGCTCTCTCCAGCTGCTTTCAGAACAAGGTGCCCATCAGCACCCTCCTGGAGCCCTGTGATCCGCAAGGCAGGGGTGAGGACACCTTCTGCAGCAAGTGTGCTCACACAGCTCAGCAGGACGAGGGCAGGGACAGCAGACTGCAATAATAAAGATAATAATTATTTGCCAAGTGTATATTTGAACCCAGCCTTTTTACTGTGCACATGATAACAAGGAGGAGAGGGAGAAAGCAAGAGCTCTTGTACAGTTCTTGAGAGCCTGCAACCAAAAATGGGCAGGGTGACAAGAAGTATATTGTTTTGGGTAATCAGTGTGCATTGTCACAGGCTGACATGACTGCATACCAATAAAACCCTGAAATTCATAGGGAATGGGCAAAGTGCAAATGATGAATTGTCTGACATTTAACAGAAAATAAAGAGCTGTCGCTGGATTGAAACTTAAATGAGACTTGGGGAGAGAGGGAACAAATTACCCGGAAGTGCTGGGTTGGGCTGGGATAGAGTTAATACTTTCACAGCAGGTATGGGGCTGTGATTTGGATTTGTGCTGAAAACACGGGGATGTTTCCGTTATCCCTGAGCACTGCTTACACTGACTTAAGGCCTCTTCTACTCCTCAACTCAGCCCACCAGCAGGTAGGCCGGGGGGGCACAAGGAGTTTTAATTCCAGAACTAACCCCTGGTAAATCGAGGAATTAACTCAGGCCCTGCAGCCAGGCCTACATTCACCAAATGGGCGCTGCTTTCCTCAGGCATTTACAGTTTAAATCCTCCGCGCATCCACAGGACAGGCAGAGCATATGGGAAAATACATCAGGTGAAAGATTCCTGCAATTCGTATTCCACGGCGTGATGACCAAGGGAATAAGGTCCCAAATGATTAAGACCTCAGATCTCTTCAGAGCAAAAATGAAATACAAGCAGAGTAATGAATTTCCAGCTCCCTGTGAAGCGATGGAGACACAAGGTGACCAAGAGACTGGAGAGGCTGATTAAAGTCTAGAGACATGGAACATGTGCCAACTTCTGCTATCTTGTTGTGTGTCCTTGGGCAAAGTCATGCCTAAGAGGCAAATGGGAACAGCCAGGCCAAACCAGTACTGTGGGTGTTACATACCTGTAATAATGGGTTGTTGAATGAGTTTCACCTGGGAGGAGCTGAACCAGGTCCCTTGATGTAAAACAAGTTTGGTATCACTGAACCCATCCCGGAGTACATCAGGCAATATCTTGTTCTGCAAGGGTGAGATCTCATTAAAGCACACAGAGAGCTCTGCTGGGTGTCACTCTCCAAACATGTTTTGTCTCTGCATCTGGGTTTGCAGTTATCCTGCCCTTTGCTTCTCCCTTCTCCTCCCTGACACCATCCCCAAGCTGCAGTGCTCACTCAGGTCCCCTCTGCTTTCCAGCACTCCGGTTTTTGCATGTGTATTTGCATTAGATTATTGGAGCAGGAGTCTAAACACTGAAGTTACTGCAAATGCCTCCTCATATGGAAGTCAGTGAGCTGTGAAATATTTAAACTGTCTACAGTTGTACCTCATTTGTTTACACATTTCCAGCAGGCTGATAAAAGGTAACACATTGTAATAGAGGAAAGATCCAACACTGCTGATTCTGATTTCATAACAGCTCAAAAAGTGCTCTGAACACTTGCATTAACTTGATGGGGTAATACATACCTCAACTTTCTGAAGCCTTAGGGCCCAAGTAGAGCAGGAAAGCTGCGTGCTTTTCTCCAGGGGTCCTGCTTTCTGCTTTCGCTCTGGTCATTGGGAAAAGGAGATGGATCTCAGTGTGGTCACCTACAAACCAACCCCTGCTCCCCATGCCCTCTGTAGCCAGGACTTTGAGCCCATTTTGTTTTCCACTTGCCCTGCTGAGGAAATGCTCCAGGGCTTGGTGGGCAACTGAACAGGGAGGGAGATGTGCCACCTGAACAGGGAGATGTGCCTCCTGAACAGGGAGATGTGCCACCTGAACAGGGAGATGTGCCA
>JASSUY010028288.1:33267-93201 GCA_032466535.1 Forpus xanthops | reverse complement strand
CTGTCTCTGCTTCCTCCCGGCTTCCCCTCCTCCCTGGCAGAGCATGAGGCTCAGAAAGTCCTTGGTCAGAGTAAACACTACTCAGCAACAACTAAAAACATCGGTGTTATCAGTCTTGTTCCCAGGCTGAAAGTCAAAACCACAGCACTGCACCAGCTACTAAGGACGAGAGAAATGACTGCTACTGCTGAACCTACGGCAGGCAGCCACAGCTTCTCTGGGCACCTTGTGCCAGCATCTCAGCACCCTCACAGGGAAGAGCTTCTGTAAGAGCTCATCTCAGTCTCCCTTCTGGCAAGTTAAAGTCATTTCCTTTGTCCCGTCCCTACAGGCCCTTGTCCAAAGCCTCTCTCCAGGTTTCCTGTAACCCCTTTGGGAACAGCAGCTCTTCTAAGGTCAGACTCCATGGACTTCAGAACCTGCAGCTGGCACAACTGTTCTGGCAGCCATGTTCCTTCAAGACTGGCGGGACAGCTTGTCAAAAGGCTGAGAAAACATTGCTGAGTGTCCTGGCTTGGGGTCTAATGGTTCTATCTCAAAGAAAAGCTGAGGAACCCCTCCGAAAAAAAGTACTGGAGTGCAGAGCACCACTTTATTTCATTGGCAGGATCAGTGCGGGTGGTGTTTCACTTGTACTTCATCTGACAGAGCAGCACGAAGTGCTGCTGAAAGCTGAGAGCATCACCCAGCACATGCACAGCCGCAACAGCAGCAGCACTGCTGAGATCACATCAGGGTTGGGGCATTTCTGCACAGGGGAAGGTGCCCAAGGGAGACACTTCAGGAGTGGGCACTGATGCCCAACGCTGCAGCCTTCCCCATCCCACCTTGGGGACCAGCTCCCAGGGACAATGGGGGCAGTAGGGCCCCTGCAGCACAGGCCAAAGGCAAATACAGTTGGGGTCACTTCTCAGCTCTAAACAGCTCTCTCCAGGAGAAGACAACGTGGCTTTCTAGCAGCTTCTGTTGCCAGGAGGTGGGCACCACACATGGAACCGTCGTGGAACCATCATGGAACACTGGTGTCACAGCAACGCTGGAGAACTTGAGAGGCTGCTGGTGCCACAGCCCTTCAGTCTGCTGAGCTGTAATGGCTGTAATCCTGGTGTGATTTCCCTGCTTGCAGAATGCAGGGTCTTCTGACAGCACAGTGCCTGTGGCCATGGTTGTATCATAAGCATATACGTAGGATTTCTGGGTTTGAAGAACATTCCTCATTTTATTGCTCAGTATGGTTTCCTGTTATCAGTATAGGACATTCTTTTCATGTTTTGTTCTGCTGCTTCATCTGATGCTTATATACACATATTTCTGTTCATACTTAATTCATACCAATCTTCATATTTCTATTAGAAGCCTTTCAGTGGACACTAAGCATTGTGCTGAGGTGAGCACATCAAATTACATTAACATATTAGCATTGTTAAATGCACTGTATGCCAGCCCTGAGATACCACCAGTCTTCTAGAAATTGCCCTCCAGAATACAGTGACAATGAACTGTGCTAAATATGTAACTCTTCCTATTGTAGCCTATAGCAGCTATGTTCCACTTTTCCTTCTGCAGTTGCCGGTTTTCCTCTAAAGTCCCAGATTTATTTTTTGGTCTGTCTTTGGCACAACCTAGTGCTGAAGGTTTCTGGAAGACATGGAGATGTTTGTTAAACAGTTATCTAAATGGTAGTTTGAAGGTAATGCGTGAGTTCAACCATCTGCATTGCTACTTCATTTACCTACAACAGTCTCAGGCTTGCTGTAGTATCTTTAAGGAGCTAAGCTAACTTAATTCTAAAGTCAATATTAAATGAATTTGTAAGTCATGATCACTTTGCATGGGTATCTTCTTCCATGAACTTGAGTTGTCATGTTAATTCAGCTTTTGCCCAAAGGGCTTTGAAAGTGATAATCTGATTTTGTCATCTAGTTTCACATGTAACAGAGAAGCAGAGATGATGAACTGCTGGCCTGAAGGATAAAATCCTTCAAATGCATTGCAGTGTTTGAGGAATCTTAAAACATAGTGAGCTCAACGTTTTCTTTATAAAAATACATTCATAATGAATACATGAAAAATATGCTTCATAATGAAAAGAGATATGAAGTGATTGCCTTGAGAATAACTTGTAAAGATGACTTGGACTCTTCAGTGCACGCTCAACACTGAACATTTCTCTCACATATTAGTTTCCAAGTTGATTTTGGTGTCAATAAATAATAAGTCTTTGAAATGGCTAGAAGTAAGGAAGTTCTAATCCAAAGAATAAAGAACACCTTTTTTTATAGAATCCCCTTCACCCTCCAGACTTATTCTGGAAGCAGTCTGCAACTACAGTGGATAACCCACTCAAATTGAAATGGGGAATCAGCTGTAAGCTTGCCTGAATGTCCAAGGGGGCTGATGTGCTTCTTAGTTATATGAAGAAGAGTATTGAACATTAACATTCCAGAAGCTTTTCAGTTAACATGTCTGTGATAATAACAGCAGTAAAGTGCCTGGTTCTGCTGGCTCTGTGCTTAACAATGGGCACACACAAAGCAGCAAAAAATCCAGAAATTTGTGAGGCACACTTGGGTGTGTTTCTGCTGCACTCCTCGGACATATCACAGTCTGGGAGCTTGGGGTAACGTCAGACCTCAAGAGAAGCAGATCTGAATGTGTCCTGGGAAGATGCTGAGAATACGACATTGACGGCTGTGCAAACTGGGTGCAAAGCAGCTGAGAAGTGGGAGAGAGAAAGTACTTGTAAGAAGGTGTTATCCTATCTAACAGGTTTCTGTTCCAGTGGCACTTGCCCATTTCAGAGCTACCTATTGCTGGAGTGACACCCTTGAAACTCAGAAACAGCTCGGTGTGATTAATAAGGCTCACAAATTCAGTCTGTGCATGAGCTCTACTGGAACCAAAGCTGGTCTCACACTACAAGTGGGACCTGAGCTCTCTGATATGGCATTCTGAAAAGAAATTACAACACTCTATGGAGTGTTGCAATAATATTTGGTAGCACAGTATAGAAATAAGTATGTCTTCAAAAACATCATGAGATCTTACTGCATTTGGTGCGTCTGAATTCATGTTATTTCTGTAAGACAACGCTAAGGGATCAGTGCAACTTCCTTGCATTGTACAGAGTAGGATCTTCATAGCATCTTTATTTTATTCTATATGCTCAATAAGCCATCACTGGAACAATTCTCTGAATATTTTGGTGGATTCTCCATCAGCAGTAATTGAAAAATGATCTGATTTTGGGTTTTTTTATGCCCTAGTCAAGCATGATTTAATTAAAGAAAATCCCTTGGTTTGAGTTGAGCAGGAGGCTCTTATATCATAATCATGGTAATCTCTGGATTTAAAAACTTTGAACCTTTATTCTTAAGGATTCTTGAACATGTTGCTCTTCCATGTCAGCTACCATACAGGTGTTGGTAGGATTCCAAGTTGAAGGGGAATAAATTGTCTTCTGGCCAGAGCTTCATGCTCATACGCTAAAAATGTAGCTTGCATCCTAGTCACATGAAGGAAGTTCTCTGTTTCTGGCCTCCTGGACCAGAAACTGAAATGATTCCCTTCTAAATGTTGTATTAAGGAAGATTTAATTCCCTAGTGTTTAAGTCTGGTTAGAACAACAGGAGGGATGGTTGTGCAGATTTTCTCTTCTTTTGTGATAAAGAGCACATCTCTTGTGTTAATGGTAGAAGAACATGATTCTCTAAGCTTCTATGGGTCAGCCTTATCTTTCTTTTTTCATTTTGACATTTAAATAAGAACGCAGTTTATGTGCTGAATTCTTCTTAGTGATGCCAAAGACTCGCCTAGAAAGACCCAGTGTCTATTTTCAGGTACGTGTATTTTAGATTCCGCGCTCTTAAATCTGAGATTGTGTTGATTTAAAAAAATTAAATAATTCAGTCTCCTGCCTTTGTATCTGTCTCTCTCTCTCTCAGCCTTTTCTTAGCAAAGAGTACTAGAAATGATAGCTGAAGCTGGTAATTAGACAAGACTTCCCTTTTCTGTCCTGCTTTTTTTGCTATAATGCATTTTGTCTGTTTACTGGCTTGAGGTCCCTTCCCCCTGTGAGACTTATCTTTTTAATGGCAGTCATTTTTAACATGCACAATTTTTCTGTAAGCATGACATTCACTATCTCTATAATAACAATCATTTGGCTTATGATTTAAACCATTACAGCAGTGTACCATGCTGTGAGACTCAAATGCTGGCTTCACTTTTACGTTGTTTACTTTCCTATCAGCGTGTTGACAGTTCATAACTCTTGGCTACTTCCACATTGACTGCAGTATCTGCAAAGCTCAAGTGGAAATGAAGAACTTGACCAGGCAATTGTTTTCCTGGATTACTTGCCTAAGTGAGCAGTAGACCTGGTAAAGTCCTGGTAAGAAAATGAACTAGATAGATAGTCATTCTAACATGGCATCAATTTCCTAGGAAAGGGTGAAAAAAAAATAACATCATTTCTTAAAACATACCTTAAGTGACAAAGGTCAATGAAAACTTTTTAACAGCATTAATATGAGATGGGATATATTAAGTACTAAACTAGTATTCCAACTGTTACCAGACCAAGATTTTATCCTTGTTCCGCCTCTGCCTTCTCTCTCACTTGGAGGATGCTTCTTTACATCAACATTAAGCTGTGATGCTCTCTGAGAGTGAAGAAAACAGAAGGAGGTGTTTTTATGTGGATTAGTGGCATTTATTTTGATTATCTGATGAGTTCTACAGAGACCTTTCTTCCCTGCCATCATTTTACCTACTTGTCCTGCTCTTCAGTTTTCCCAGCTAAATCTCTGTAGCCATCCCAGCCAGGAACATGAGAATGCATTGCAAGGAAAACTCATGTTAGTAGAAATGGACTGTGGGAAATTAGCATGAAGAATTCTTCAATATGAGCAAATGACTAAGGTTTTGGTTTTTAAGAGGTTTATAGTTTGGATAAATTAAGTGGAGATTTTTGCAGTTCTTTCTCAAGTCAGAGCTCTGCCGTAAGGTTCTCAGACACATTCTGAGTCCTGTCCTATTTCAAAGGAAAGATCTAAGGAATTTTTTACATGGGAAAGAATTATTTTTTAAAGATAGCCAAATTGTGGTGTACATATATTTAACTTGTGCAGTGTTCTACGAGGCAGACAGTTTCTGGTCTGCGTATTTGAATCTTAATGAGACTTATAAAATGCAAACTAGTATTCTGGTCTTCTATACATGCAAGTGTAAGTATTGGTATAGATCAAATATGTGTATTAAAGCTGGAAGTTTTTTGTTGTGCTCATAGTTATTTTGCTGTTCAGTTTTTTCCTTTTTGTAATTAATTTGTTTCTTTTGTAGCAACTGTTATTAAAATGGAAAATAGAATGAAGGAGAGCTTTTTGTCTTAAGGCTGTTCGAAGCTGTCTGTCATATGCAGTGCAACATCAGAATTTGGTTTTTGGAAAGATAAATTCATGTAATAAAATCTCATTTTCTAGGCATTAATACTAATGAGCTGGGGAGTTTTACTTTCAGATGCTTCTAATGATTTATGAGTATGTTATTCTATACGTAAGTACAATATTACCTGGTTGAACAATTATACCATGTTTATGTTTATAGAAATACATATATTTTAAATATATATTAATATTATATATATTTATATATATAATGTATCTAAAACCATATACACACAATGTGTATACATATTATTATATATAAATATATTTAATATTTATTTTTATATATACACATATATAAAAATATAAACGTACAAGCCTTGCTTATATTTAAGCTTCAGGAATTATATGATTATACCTCTTTAAGAAAACATTTCCAGTGTGCTTGGTTGTACATAAAAACCTTGAAATGGTGTTTTGAGTATTTACTTAAAGGCTTAGAATCTGGCCAAGTTAAAAATATTTCATAATGCTTTTGGTTGGGAAACCAACTGAAAATGTCTGAGTGGGGATGTACCTGTATCCTTTTAGGACAGTATTGCTGTGGCAGTGTGGTGGGCTTCCTTTCTGCTTTTTATTAGAAGACCTCTTGTATACCTTGAGGGCATCATACCCACTCTTGATGTCTGGAGGTGAAAAAGTTTGTTTTCCTTTCTTAACTTACTAGCATCTTAGTGAAGTTGTAGAGTATAAACTGATGACATCTTTTAAATAATGTTTTATACTATTTTACAATTTGGATCATGCTAATGTAGAAATATTTCTAAACTCTATTTTCCAGTTAACTTATATTCTAGCATCCGAATTCATATTCCTGTCAAAGTAAGTGGGTGGAAGGAGGATAAGAGAGAAACTTATTGAAGCATTCTTTTACTTGGAATTTGCCTTTGCTTTTCATCTTGAAATTAAAATTGATGGGCAGAGAATAATTTGTGTTAATACAGCTGTTAATCAGTTTGAAAGATGACTGGCAAGAAGATAGTGCTCTCAGCAGGGGAACAAAGGGTGACAAATATCATTCTGCACATCAAGTTTTCCCAACCCAGCCCTGGAAGCAGACAGAACCCTTAGAGGAAAAAAAAAGACAGAAAGAAAGAGCATTTGAACTGGTACAGTGTCAATATGCTGGAAGAGTCTCCTAAACCTCTTGTCATCTGTGATAAGGACATCAATAATAGTCATTGTCAACCTTCATCAAGCTCAAATCCTCCACTTATATGTCCCTCAGGATGTTTTTCATTGATATTTTCCCTGGAAAGAGAAAAGGTCTTACATCAAGCTAATGTATAAAGTCTGATGCCTTTCCTCAAGGCTCTTAGGACAAGAGAAACAAGTTCTTTTGATTACATTTTTTCTCTTTGTGTGGGGTTTAAATTTGTTGGTTTGGTTTTTCTGTTGTGTTTCTCTTGAGTGTTTAACCTGTTTCAGAAAAGCCCTTGCTTATTAATCCGCGTAATAAAGCCTAAAAAAAATGAGCACATTCACTTGCAAACAAATGAAGATGTCAAGACAATTAGATCTGTGAATCCCTCTCTCCAAGGATTTGACTAAGTATCGCTGATATTCCTCAGTTTACACGTCTAGAGTTGGCTTTTTAGCTTCCTTTTAGCTCTCACGGGTTGGGCTAAGAGCGACCAGCACCACCTGACTTCAGGGTTCTTTTCAGAAAAGACCTCCAGAAAGATCAAATTCCTGACTCTGAACTGAGTTTGCAGTATTTCAAGTGTGGAGGATAGGTGGTTTGGAGAATGGACATCCATGTATCTAAAGCCAAGTAACAACTCTCTCTTTGTCCTTTATTTAAGTAAGGAAATTACTTCTAAATTCAGTCAGCGTTATGGTCTTTTCAGCACTCTCAGTAGTTCTTTCTGATGTCAGGAGAAAACATACGATGTCAGAGGAGGAAGGCTCACACATTCAACATTGCTACAGTTAACAAGGAATTGTACATAAACTTTGTTTTGGTTTGGGTTTTGTTTTGTTTGTTTTGGGGTTTGAATGAATTTTGATCAACTGATACCACTTGAAGTCCCCTCAGTGCAGCACTTGCAGAGCTCAGGAAATTTCTCTGTCTGGCATTGCTTCTAAGAGACTCTTCAGGTGGTGAATGTACTCATCATCCTTCTTTTGTCAGTGTTACAGGACTTCATTACAGTGTGCAAGCACTTAAAAGGGTAACACCTACTGTGTGAAAGACCTGTGCAGTTTATGAAAGAAGGTATCCTATAGTGTCATTGTGAGCTGTAAATGCAATTGTACCTCCAGGCCATTCCCACAACATATCTAATTCTGTTCCCCTCTGACCCCTTTCATGCCAGAAAATGGTAGAATTGTGAAGTTGTTACTTTGAAAAGTGGTGTAGAGATACAATAGATACCTTTTAATATCATACAAAATATTAAAGTAGACCTATGGAGATTCTGACAGAGATTAAATTATGCTGATCATCATATGGGAGAGTTAAGTCTTATCTGCAGTCTTAAATCAGAGGCATTTTTTTTTTTTCCCACTGAAAGCCTCTCTATAAAATGAGACTGAAATGATCATGAAAGCCAGTGCTGGCCTGCAAATGCACCGTATTTTATAAATAGTTCAAGTCCAAGGATTCTGTGTGAGCCTTTCTAACACTGGAGCCTGTCCTAAATCCACCAAAGGCACTGCAGTCTGTGAAGCAACTTAAATATCTCAGGTATCTGAAGTAATTTAACACTCTAAGAGTTTCTTGCATGTGTGAGGAAATTGAAAAGACAAAATTATTCTCCAATATGTTTGTAATTAACATACAACTTGTGTTTTTCTTTTAGAATGACACAGCCCTTCCTAATCCCCAGCATGGACACAGCATCTGAATTCATTATCTGAACTGTGTGTTGGTGAGAAGATAGTCATTGTGGCATCTGATCACATCTTTCAGGTATTGCAAAGAAGGGATGGAGTCCCTGAGGTTTCTGAGAGGAGGGAGGAGCACTGCAGCATCCTGCTAGGTGTACTTTGAGGATGACACCAACGCATGCGAATCTTGAATTTGTATGCAGGTAACCACTTCTTTTCCTCACCTCACTTTTACACTTTCTAAATCCAGATTTAGCACCAGATTTTCTTCTTGTTATATAGTTGTGAGTGCATGTAGTCTAGAAAGTCTTGAATTGCCTTACCCTTTTTCCTCTACCTTCCCCAATTAAAGCTATAGTTCCTGGAAGAAGGCACAGGAATCTGAAGCAGAATTATGTTCACCTCTTGGCTTTCTAATGTAAGCATAATATTCAGAGTGTTTCCACCATATTAATGTGTAGCTCATAATTGTTAATATTGCCAGTGATTTACTGATGAGCCTCTTAACTTTAAGCAATGCAGTGACTCAATCCCTTTCCCTGTAGCATTAAGAACTAATTTGACAGTTGCTACAGGCAAAGCTGCAAGATGACTCAGATTGTCAAATGTCCTTTGTCCTCACAAATGCAAAATCCTCCAGCCAAGTTTCAAATGCAATTCCATTTTATTCTAATTTATTGTTCATTTCTCTTCTTGACATAGCAGCTCCCTAACAAGTCCGAACATCATTACTTAAATGCTTGCTCACAAAGGACCATTGTCAATCACTGGCACAGAACATCAAGCAGAAAGAATGTTTGATCAAACACATTTTGAAAGGTCTGCCACAACAATAGAGAAAAGCTAAATCAAACTGGGGGGAAGGGAAGGGCTAAACAAGACTTATTTGTATCAAGCAGATGGGATTATTTTAAATGGCCTAAGACTCTGAAAATCATGTGGAATTAATTCATTTCTAGATAATTCTTAGAGTGCATATTTTTTTAAGCGTTAATGATAATGCAAGTGGTGGATGAAATACTAATACCAAGGAGCCCAGCAGAAATTAGCCATCAGACCATTCAGACCTTCCTGGGGCTGCGAAGAACCTTGGAGTCAGCCCGAAAATTGCTAAAAATAAAATAGGAATGATTGCTATGAGGGTGAATCTTTCCTGGGTCATCTGTAGTAACAGTAATCAGAGCATTTTAAATAACCTTTTTTGAGACTTGATTTTATTCTAAAATGCCTACAATAAGAGAACATCTGCGGTTCAGTTCTACAAACAGTATGTTTACTTTTAATTTATTCTAAGATATAATTGTTCTTTACATAATGGATCAAAGCCTCCATCAGTTCAAGTGGCAAACTACACAAAGGAATTGTTCAATTTTAAATTCAAAATACCAAAACAAATTTTTCATTTTGTGTACCTCAGTGGAAGTAATTAGATTTCTCCTCTCCCAAATCTGAGAGGAATTTAACAACGGTGTACAGCCTTGAACTTCCCCCGATCTCTGCACTGTAGCTGCATACAAATCAATAACACACTTCACTTACAAGAGTTTCTGTCCTTGTCAGCTCAAAATTCTGGTCGCTGAGGGCTGTCGTGCTGAAGGTGAGCTTTGCACATCTCTCTGGATTTGCTTATCACTCCTGGTGCAGTGGGAGTGGGAGAAAAATAGCAACAGTTGTATGTTTCTCTGCCAACCTTACTTCACCCCAAATCTTCACAAAAACAGTCTTTCACAAGCAGGAAAATGTTGCAATCCCTGAGGAATTTTTGGTGTGATGTTCCTCTGAGGAGTTCTGAGTTAGAAGTTGGGCAGCAAAAGCAGCTGACTGTGTTTCAGTTGTACTGAACAGGCTTGCTGTTCTGGGCAAGGAGCAGGAGAACAAACGGCAAAATGATACATGATAATCTAATATAACAATAACTCACATGCATAAAGAGACAATGAAATACGGATTGAATTAGTTTTTCTTTAACTTTTCCATACCTCACTGTGAAATTGCCCTTTATGTTGCTTTAGTGTGATTCCCCATGTTGGTTTTTTTTGAAGTAAATAAAAAAACCCACCACCTCTATTGTGTGAAACTGCAGTATTCCCATACAATTGAGATGAGACCCACTATTTGAAACAAGCCTCTACTCATTCCTCCTTCAGGATTTCCTGGGGCTTGTTGTTTGGTTGGGCTTTTTTATCCATTTACTTGTTCCTTTCCACCTGGTGATCTGTAGCACCCCATTTCTGGTAGGAAAGTGAACATATTGAACAATCCCAGCCATAACAGTTGAATAATAACAATAACGATAATAATAGTCATCATCATCATCTCATTCTGAGAACTGGCCACTAGAGGACTAGAGACTTCTGCTAAAAGTGAATTCCTTCAGAGCATGATAAAAACTGGGACCTTGAGTGCTGCATTCAGCGGCAGTGTCTGGAACATCCTGCTCTGATTGGAGCTGGAACCAAAGCTGTAACAAGGCTGTTCATGGGGTAAATTGCAACATAATGTGCTATAACCTTTTAAAGAGTCTGTGGAACATTTGGGTTAGCTTTATCTAGAAACATAGTGGACAACATAGTCAACAGCAAAGAGATTTGCTGCTTTAGTGGTGTTGGAATTCATCCATGCTGAAGCTTAGAACAATGAAAGATAATTTTGGGATAGTATTGGGAAAGGCAATGAAGAAATAAGCAGCATTCATGCAAGAGTTGAACTCAAGCAATTGAATCTACTCCACGGAGGGGAAAGGTGCCATAGCATCCTCTATGATTTCATTAGGCAGATTAGGCCTTGCTGTTTCTCAGAGTATGAAAAATAAAATAATTATTAAGCGATACAATCAAAGAAATTAATGATCTCCAGAAACAATGGCAGATCTTTGATAAACCTGCAAGACAATTGTACCCTTATAGCATCAACAAAATTTGGGAGCAACCTAATCTCATCTCAAAGCTGGAGCACACTTCATTAGTTTACCTGCTAAAAACGTTAGGAAAAACTTCAATGAAAAAATCAGTAAAATCAATGGAATTAAAAAATCTGTTCTGGGATAACTTCAAATTTATTCTTTTAGAAAGAAAAAGAGTACTAACTGCAGGTTTCTTCTTGTTTTTGTTGATGACTGTTGGTTAACTTTGTAATTCCTTGCAATACTGTAGATCTAATGGTACCAGCATTAAAACCTTCTAAATAAGTTGCATAGTTTAACCTGTGTTTGTAATTTACCCAGGCACTATGTTGGTTTAATAGCTTGGGGTTTTGGTACCTTAGGTTCTGTTTTGAAGCCTCTTTTTTCCCCATGTCGAATTGAGTCTTGGCTTCAGAGATCAGAAGCTAGAAGAACAGCAATAAGTGCTATTTGAATTGTATAGAAAATGAAATATATATTACCAGTGGGTAAAATTGAGCAGCATCAGCTGGAAAAGGAATGAAAGAAAATGCCAGTGCTAAGTGATATATTGGTTTGATTTATATTAGATGAGAAAATTGCTGGTAGGTTTATTTTACTGGAAGAATTAAGTAACAATCAGTAGTTTTTTAAGAAGTTCAGATTGCTTTGGAGTTAACAGGCCATAAAACTGATTCAGTGCTACGAATGCAGATAACCATTGTTTTATTCTCTTCTCAGTTTTCTTTTGGTGATCGCATGAATCGCTACTGTGTCATAAACTAAGGTCTTAAAAGTGAGCTCAAGACAATAAAAAGAAAAGCCTTAAAGTATTTTCCCAGGATTAAAAGATTGTTTGATTTATTTTTAGCTCATCTGAACTTGGTTGTGTTGACAAGGTCAATATTTAAGTCAGTTTTTCATACCCTTGTAATAACTGGCTGGGGAGAAATTTCTTTCATTACACCTTGAGCAGAGAATGGATTGAGATGTAAAAGTGAACCTTTTTGTAAAGCAATCATCTCTAAACAGTCATAGATAACTTCCAGGCTAGAGAAATCCATAAAGAACAATTAATGACTCATAACACCACCAAACACATACTTATTGCTGGGGTATTCGTTGTCTGTATTTTTATTTAAATGAGAATCAAAGAGTTCATAAAACTTTTTATAAGCAAAAAAGACCCCTTTAAATTGTGGTTGAAAAAGCTTCTGGACTAGATAAGGCTGTTGAATGGCCTTACAAACTGTGCACTCATATCCTGTAAGTCCAGAATGCCTAGAATGCTTCAAAAATACTGTATATTCAGTCAAAAGCTTTCTGCAATAAGTCTAGCCCTTCTTATTAGTAGTGGCTTACTGAAATGAACACATATTTGTACTGGAAATCCTGTGAAAGCTTAAATATCGAAAAATTATCCAATATCATTGGCAGTGCCCAAGCTGCTATTTCCTCCATGTATCATTCCAATCCCGTTTGAAATTCTTCCTTTTGTAGTATGAAAACTAAAACTGGTTTCGCTCAGGAGGTTGAGGGCTGCTCTGTGTGTTGCCAAGAAACAGTCCATCAAGAACTAAACCCCTCCAATCATTTCCAAATAAAAGGCCTGACAGAAGGGTTAATGCTGTTAAAAAACCAAAACTCTGCAAATGGTCAGAATAAAATTCAACTGTTAGCATCAAGCACTAAATATACTGTTTGCAGAACAAATGGGTTTACTTAGCACATACTCCTCACCTCTTTGAAGCTAAGGAGAAAAAGCTGCATTCAGTCAAAACCCACTTCTTCCCCTGTGTGCATTCCAGGTACTCTAAAAGAAAGAAAAACATTCCCTAAACTGACTGACTTTCATCAAGAGCTTTTTCAATGTCACAGAAATAGATTTCGTTGGTTTTGACAGCCTGGCTTGATGTTAAGCTTGTATCAAAAACCTACCAACAGGAAAAAGACTGCTGAGTTGAACATAATGGTCATATTAGGTGTTTTTACTGTGCCTGTCTCTGTGGTGGATGTGATTTCCTACATTTTGACCCCAAGAAGCTTGTACAGCAGCTCATTTAAAGTTTGTATCTCTGAAAGGAAAATAGTGGCAATACAAAAAGCCAAATGATCAACTGCACTTTAATTTTGAATAGCGCTCTCCCAGTCTGAGACCTCTGTGGAGGAGCAGGAGATGGGAAATCAGTGTTCTCCTTAAAACAGTAAATATGTTTTTCTAACACAGTACAGAGGAAGCAGTTCTGCATTCCCACTCTTTGTAAATGACTGGAAGATACTAGGTGTAAAATCTAATGATGTGGGCAGCTCTTCTAGATCTCTTCCCCCTTAATCTTCCTATGCTTTTCTAGTCTTTTCCTATACACTTGGCATTATGTGGACTCCTGAGAAACCGTGAATAATACTCCTATAGCAACTTTCATGTCTTCTGAGACTCTTCCCATTTTCTAAAGCAGTTTGTATATAGAAATACCCCCAGTCATTTTATCTTTTTATGGAAATCTGTTAGTTAAGGGCATTAGAATGTGTGTTTAGCCTTTTCAATTAATTGCATATTCTTGTTTGGTCTAATTTATGACCCTGAGAACCTCCTCAAGTTGTTTTCTTTCACAGCCAGCTACCTATTTCCTGCATCTTAGCAACAGGAGTCCCATATTGGTTTGAGAAAAGACATTTGGTTCTCTTGTTGCATGCCTTCCTCTCTATCCTCTATATCCTCTATGCAGTCTCTATCTCCGTAGCCTCTATACACAGTAGAATTCCAGTTTAAAAATTATTGTAGCCCTGTCTATGTTTATTCCTGTATATCGAATGAAATGCTATTGTAATTTGATATCAGTTATACAGTGAAATACTAATTTAATTCAGTATCACAATGAACCTGGATTTTTATACTGGCCACTCTGAGCGTCTGATCCCAGATTGAATGAGCTGTTTCATATTTCTGTATAATTTTCTTTTTCTATACAGTCATGTTGGAAAACCTTATAGAAATAGTCTGACACCTCATCTGATGCAGTAATTATTTTCCACACTCATATTTTCATCTTCATAGTCAATCAGCAGCGTGTTGTACAAACTTGGGGAAGGATACATGCTATCTCCTTCACATACTTGGAGCATTTCCTATATGAAGCTGAAGAAGGGCAATAGTCTCTTCTATTTCTACTTCCAGAAAGTCTGGTCAATGGCAAATTCAAAGCTATAGTGAATAAATCTTATAGATGCACACAGCCTCTCTGTGCATGTTGTTCATTTGGTGGCGGCATCCCCTGAGTGTATGCTACTGAGAGGTATCTCCATGGTGGAGAGTTAGCACTGGGAACACAGTAACTAACAGGCAAAATCCACCTTTGCCTTCTGCTTTTCCCACCCTCATTAAACAATCCGGGTTTGGAAACAAAACAACAAAACCAAAACTATAGCGTCTATGAAACCATAATGACATCTTAAACCTTCACAATATTCATGTCTGCTGGGTAATGTTTTCACTAGAATGTGCTCAGTTTTTTGCCAAGGAAGCAGAACTAAGTTATACTTTTATCTTTAGCTATGCCTTTCTGAGAGTGTGACTCAGGCATGGAAGGGAGCTTATGTTTAATATCCTGGTTTGGTGATGATGTGTGCAAATCTGTTCCCTTAGCGCCCTTTTAGGTTTCTTTTTAAACCTCTCCCCCACAAGTTCATACAGATTTTAAACTTCTCATGTGGGATGTGGTTCAATTAGTGTAAAGGAATACAGTTAATTGTTTAAAAATACTTTAAAAATTATGTTATTTGTTACAAATAACTTGAATTATAAACAGCAAAATTAAGCTTGGTACTAATTTCTCTTGTGTTCCTCCCAGTTGGCAAAAATAGAAAATGGCTAGTCAGCTTTCCCATTGTTTACATAGTTTTGAGTTTTTAATTAACATAATCTGCTTATTGCAGTGTAGCTGCTAATTGCAGCCAGTTGAAGGAGAGGGGTACAAATTGCTGTGTTTATGTGGTAGAAGAAGGAGCCAAATAATTAGGGAAACTGTTTCCCATATAGAAAATGATAATATTTTCTTTCTTTACATGGAAACATAAATAAATCTGTGACCAACTGTTTAGACACCATTTAAAAAGCACTGTAGCAAAGCAAAGAACTTCAATACATTCAAATTGGTTCATTTCTCCATCAACTTGCCTGGACACATTTTTCTTTTAATGAAAACGAAGCTTGTGTTAAAAAGAACTCCATGCTCAGTTTCTTGAGAATTGAGAGGGATGTCTGCAGAGTCTTGCTGATCTTTCTGAAGACCCCTGTGCAGTACAGCAATGCCAACTCTGGACTTTCAATATCTAAGGGTGTTGCTGAGTTTCTCAGTATAAGGATGAATGTAAGTGTATGCAAGCGTTCCAGGGCTATTTTAATGTCTTAATTATTTGCAAATGATGACTGTTTAGTTACTGAGTATTTCTTTCTTTCTTTCGTCCCTCTAAACTGGAATGTTTTTGGGAAGGAAAAAAATATCAGTGGTTCTGGCAAATATTCCAATGATTGATAGGCCTAGCTCTAAACATGCCTCACTATTACGTATAACTGCAAAAGGAAGCATGAATTTTGAGCTTTTCTACAAACCTAAACCAGAGAACCAAACCTAATTACAGAACTGAGTTTTGTCCTGGACGTAAAATGCACTGAGCAAATGTGACTCTTCTTCACACTTCCACTGCAACCAGCTTTGGTAAAGATTATTAAGTATTCTAATTTCATACAATACAAAGGAACAGAAATGGGTGCTGTGAAGAAGACTGGGTTCTCTTCAAACACAGCAAGATTTGCTGTATGATAGAATGAGCAATGATTAGGCAGGTTTGAGTGTATTACTCAGAATCTTTAATTGCAAAAGGAGAAGCAGCTATGTATTTTGTAAAATGTAATTGAAATTAAATATATTCATGAGTGACAGTTCCAAATATTTTATCTGTTGACCTTTACCATACACTGTAAAATTTTAGTGTTGCTGCTTCTGTATAACTTTAGAAACAATAGTACTGAAGTGTGGGGGCCCGATTCTGATTTTCTGGATGTCTAATGTAGCTCTTTTAAACACTGGAAGCAACTCTCAGTTGGCAATATTGACAGCTAATTGGAATCATGCCTTATGGCGCAAAGATTGCCCTTGTGCCCAAAATAATACAAATTTCTAAAATTAATAAAAAGGCCAATGGTTATTGATCTACCTCAAATTACTTTGTGTGTTTTTCTAGGCTTGGCACCTGAGTCATGGAAACGGGTGATCAATTGATGGTGGGATTAAATGGCTCCTTGTAAGTAAGATCTTTTCTTTGAGACTTCCAAATCATGGTTGCCAATGAAATCATAGAATCATAGAATAGTTAGGGTTGGAAAGGACCTTAAGATCTCCATTCCTTTTATTTTTCTCTAAAATAGTGCCAGATATGTTTGTAATGTTTCCTTAACAGGTGCAATAGATGTGTTTATTGTCCTAATGCAGATTTAAGCACATGTAATATATATATAGGGTCACAGTGTTATTGTTCTCTCTCTTTTCCCAGTTTCAGAATAACAAAGAGATCTGGATTTTTAATGTATTTTAAGAAGTTAGAAGAATCGCGTAGATTCAGTGTTGCAAGCACAGAGCCTGAAGCTGAGATCAGAATGCAAAGTTGTATGTATTGAAGAAGTTAGATCCTATATATGAGATTTGTGAATAGTATAAACTGTTTCCTTATGTAGCTAAAAGATATGTCCATGTTATATTAATATGAAAGACTGTGTCCTTGAAATCCTTAAATAGTCTTTTCTAACACTGGATATATCCTTTCTTGAAATTAATTTCACAGACTCAACAATGTAATATATCAAATGTGCATGCACGAGCATCTCTACGATGAGGTCAGGTTGTGTTAAGGAGTAGCTGAAGTTGTCACACATGAATAAGAGAATATAATTTTAATACGTACTGTCTGTTCTTCAGCTCGCACTAGGAAGTTGTAACAAATACTATCCTACCAAAAAAAAAGAAGCTTTGAGTTAAGAGTTTGTCCTGGGTTCAGCAGTTGCAGTCATTTTTTTTCTTCTTAGTAGCTGGTGCAGTGCTGTGGTTTTGACTTTTGGCCTGGGAACAGTGCTGATAACACCGATGTTTTCAGTTACTGCTTGGAATGTTTTGGTCTGACCAAGGACTTTCTGAGTCTCATGCTCTGTCAGGGAGGAGGGGAAGCCGGGAGGAAGCAGAGACAGGACACCTGACCCAAACTGACCAAAGAGGTATTCCGTACCACAGCACATCATGTCCAGGATGTAAAAAAACTAAGGACAGGGACCTGGAAGAGGGGGGGCACTGCTCTGCTTGGTCGGGCTGGGTATAGGCGATGAGCGATTGCATTCTCTTTCCTTGTATTTCCCTTTCCCTTATTATTATAGGTGGTAGCAGCAGTGATTTGTGTTATACCTCAGTTACTGAGCTGTTCTTATCTCAACCCATGGGAGTTGCATTCTTTCGATTCTCCTCCCCATCCCTGCGGGAGCAGAGGAAAGAAAGAGGGGGGAGTGAGTGGCTAACTATGTGGCTGACTGGGCTTAAAACAAGACAGAGTTCTATTCCATAACCATGTATTTCAATTTATTTTCCCTGTTCTGGTCTTCTAAAACTAAATTTGGACAGGTGTCACAAATAGAATATTTAATCGGGACATGGACTTATACCCTCGTAATTTGTTCTTTAACTCAAACTCTGGGATGAAAGCAATCTCAAATGAAGCCATATAAGAAAGCTGGAATCTGGACCATTGCGTATTTTCGATATTAGCTGTTTCCTCAATGATTTTCCATCTTTCATTCTTACAAGTTGTTATTCCAAGCTTACTAGTCCATCACACTGAAAGATGCTCAATGCTTCCTTCCTTTTTTATGTTCAGTTAGTAGCAGTACCAAGACAAGACTGCAGTGCAAGATGTAATCTAGGCTCTCCAGCTGCTTTTTGAGAGCTGGCTCCTGCCTGGCATTGCAGCAGCAGAATGATGACATCGCACGAGGGATGTAAATGAAGGAAAGTAGTTACTGCAGTCTTTAACGTTTCTATCTTGCCTGCGGAAAACTTTTCTGCTGTTGTTGGCTACATAGTTCTTAGCATGGTGCAGTTAATGAAGCAGCTCTCATCAGTGACAGAAAACTGGTGTTTGTAGTAAGATTTAACTCAGCCTGATGCTACAGAAGAATGTCCTGATGAATTGTGTTCAGTAGTTTAGCAGAGGATGGTAGATTTGGGGGGGAAGAGTAAAAAGAGATGCCAAAATGACCACTAATGCTGTTTTTCAGAAGAGGCAGTTCTCCTATGTACAGGATATGAAGAGAGCTGATAGAGTGCTTTTAGGCAGACAATGAAACAACACTTCAAACATCCTAATGACCTCAGAATACTACCTTGCCCCCCTCTTTCTGGTTCTTTATGATTCCAATCTCTTTTGAGTGAAAATTCTACAATGAAATATATTATCCCTTTTATCGAAATGAGATAGAACGCTTACAATGCAATTTAAGAGACACAACTGAACCTAATCATTCCTAACATCAAAAGAAGTAAAGGGGAAATTCTTTTTTCTCTCCTTTTCCCTGGTAATAAAGGTGAATACTTAGTTTTGGACTCCTTTCACCGTTCTCCCTCAATAAATGAGCATAGGTAGGGAATAGATCTTCACATCGTTACGCTGTTCCCAGCTTAGTGCTGCCACTCCTTTATCCCCTGCTTCATATCTCTAGCGTGTCACCAACTTTTTTAAGCAGGTTTGCAACTGTGGTCTTGAATTAGTTCAGTTTTTAGAATAGCTCTTCTGTAACTATGCCGATGAAAAAGTGTGCAGAGAAAAAAGAACCTTCAAGAGCTTGTGTTGTGAATTAAATCTTGATGCACCACAAAATCCCTAAAATTCTGTGTAATTTGTTCTGTGTGCACAAATGGGTCATTCAGCTCTTTGCACAATGAATTCGTGGGACCATACTGCTGCTATGCCCACAGGGTAATTAGTAGCTTAACTATCAACTGGTTAGAGACAGGATAATTTAAGCAGGTCAAAATTGGGACCATGCTGCAAATCAGCATGGTTGAATGCCTTATTTAAGTGAAGTCATGTGTAGGATTTTGCTGAAGCAGGCATGGGCTCTGTTAGTACTGTTAGTGCTAGAACCCTCCTGACTGGTTCTCACAAACAGAAATGGAAAACAAAGACACTGCAGAAGTCCAATGAGGCAATACCTTCTGCTGGACCCTGTTCCTGTAGAAGGGTTTTTGTTTCCTTTGGTGAGCAAACGACTGCCACGAGCAGCACCAGATTGCAGATGGTAAGCAGATAACAAGGTGTTGTATCAATCAGTTTACCTTATTTTGCATATATCACTAACCTGTGGAAATTGGTGCAAAGCTCAGTACTGACAATTTAGAGCAGATTAAGCAACACTTGTATAACAGACTATGAGACAACCTTTTAGCAGTTTGCTGGCGGGAAGGAAGCTATTTGGAGGGGATGTGCACAATGCATTGTATTTGATTAATTTAAATTGCAAAGGAATCAGCAAATGGAACATCTTTTTCCCTTTTTTTTTTTACATTCCGAATCAAGGGAACAATTGAGACGCTGTAATAAGATTTTCTCAAAGCCCAAGGGATAAAGGAAATGGTTGCTTGATACGGTGACATTTTTGCAATTCAGATGACTTCTAATGATGAATTGGAACATCCAGAAGCACTTACTTTGTTTTATTTTCACTTTTAATATGTCTCCATAATAAACAAGCTCTGTGAATAAATATACCTGATGAAACAGTGTGCTATTGAGAGTGTTCCTCCCCCTGCAGTACAGTAGCTGGGAAATTATGATACAACCAGAGTGATATAGTTCTCCTCCCCTATGGCGCATTTTTTGCAGTGAGACAAGTTAAAAGTAAGAATAAGATAAAATGTTATTATAAGGCCATTGATCTTCTGTTACCTAAATGGAGTGAATAGAGGTGTCACAGCTGACAAACTGCTAAGCTATCCCAGCCTATGCAAAGCTCAGTACAAAACAGTGAAAAGCAGCCTTATCAGATCTTTTCCTAGTTTAAGGGAGGAGGGAGGAAAGGTGTCCTTTAGAACCAATGGGACTATAAAAGGTATCAATTTCCTAAACAAAACAGAACTTGTATGACAGCTGCATGTGCATGCACTATGATAATTGAGAGAAGTAAAGTTGCTTTCAAACATCACTTGCCAAGTAATACCAAGGGCTCACATTGTATTATCTAGTTATAAAGTCTTAATACAGAGGTTCTGGCATAGCAAGTCACACTGAAGTATCCATAGAGATTCCAGCGATGATGCTGGAATGGTGGAATTCAGAGCTGACAGACATACTGTCTCAGGAGCTGCCTACAGACCACCAGTACCAGCATGCTTTGATAACACTGAGCTTTGCAGCTTATCCTACTGTCTTATGACAGACTGGCATGTATGAGCCTAGTGCTGCTGTCTTAGTATGGTTTGCAATGCAATTTTGGTTGTATGCTAATCAATGATAATAGTAATTAATTCTTCCCTCATGCAGTTTGTGTTGTTACTTCTTTATACCCCTTTACCCTTTATTTTCCTTTCTCTTTCAGACCCCTAGAGCGTGAAGGTCTTGTTACTATGTCTTTTACTGCAGAGGTACAGCACCTATGTCCAGCACATACCTCAGGGTTGTTTTTTTTTCCTTAACTGCCAAATCGCATGGTAAGTCTATTTAAATCAGTGTTCTTTCTTTCTTTTTTTCTTTGATAGGATGAGAAGGTCGGGGCTGTTCAGCCTGGAGAAGAGAAGGCTGCGTGGAGACCTCATAGCAGCTTTCCAGTTTCTGAAGAGGGCCTATAGGGATGCTGGAGAGGGATTCTTCATGAGGGACTGTAGTGAGAGGACAAGGGGTAATGGGTTCAAACTTAAACCAGAGGAAGTTTAGATTGCATATAAAGAAGAAGTTCTTTACTGTAAGGGTGGTGAGGAACTGGAATGGGTTGCCCAAGGAAGTTGTGAATGCTCCATCCCTGGTGGTGTTCAGGGTGGTGTCCAGGTTGGACAGAGCCTTGGGTGGCATGGTTTAGTGTGAGATGTCCCTGCCCATGGCAGGGGGATTGGAATTACATGATGTTAAGGTCCTTTCCAACCCTAACTATTCTATGATTCTACGATTCTGTTTTGAATAAGGTTTTAAAAGATTTAGTCTGACTCTTACATACAATTCTTGTGCCACGTTCAGCATTGACAGTCTTACCAGAGTTAGAAGTAGAGCAATACACTGATGTAAATAATTTGGAAGTAAACTGACAAATTCTGTCTATTTTGATTGCTTTTATTTTCCCACCCATGAATCATTCAGGAACTGAGTGTTCTCAGAACATACTGTATTCTCTCTCAGAAAGGACTTATTTGCAAACTCCTCTCTTGACACCTGGTCAGATGACTTGATACCGTTAGGTATGATTTCAATCAAAACGTGGAAATTATTGACTCAAATAACTCTCCTCTTCTCTGGAGCTATGCTTACGAAGCAGTTTCTTGTTGAAGAAAAATGCCGTAAGGGTATCCATGTGCACTCTCTGTGGAAGGAATTCGACTTTAGGAAGAAATATTGCAGTATAATATCATAGAGGACAAAAATAAGTCCTGAAATGTGAGGAGCTTCTTTAGGCCACCCACTCTACCTACCAGAGGCAGAATTAGCCTCCTGTATCCTTCTGACACCTTTGTCCCATGCAGACATCCTCAACATGTGCACCTGGCAGTCTGCTGTGCCATGAGAGTACAGAAGCATGGTGACAATCCCCAGTACCTGGCCAGAGCATAGTGATGGGTGCCGAGGCATTAGATGTAGATGTATCATATGAAAGGCTGAGCAATCGGCCATGGGAGTACTGCCCAGGGTGGGATAACTGGCAGTGCCTGCCGGTGATTTTGATTTCATTATCAAGAGACTGATCTAATCTGATCTTAAAGCTCTCCAGTGAGAGGGATTCTATATTGTTGCAGTCTATTACTGTGCTAAGATCTCTTTTTTGTTACAGAGGTTTTTCCACTGCGCCGTAACATATAAACGCCTCAGAGGAATAGGCCCAGCTGCCAGGACTCAGTTGCAGTCCATGGAAAGTGGACTGTGGCTGTGTGACCATCAAGTAAAATATTACCTTTAGACTAGTATTACTACAGTTTTCCTAAGTTTGTTTTGGTTTATTTTTTAAAAAACATAGAATATGAGGAAACCGTACACAAGTGTTTCTTAGCACAGATCTGCGTATTTCCTTTTACTGTATGTGACCAAATTGTAGGTAAAAGAAAAATAAGCTAGCACCCAATATGCACAAACACCCTACCCTCTGTTTATTAATCTGTATGCCAACTGAAGTAAATAGCACTGGCATATAAAGAGCATGGGAAAGATATGTCTCTCCAGAGGTGGCAGTGAGGCCAGCCTAATGCTGTTCTTTAGCAAAGCCTTTCTACCAGCAGCCCTTCTAACATCTGCTGTGGGGACCTTGCCACCCACTGATTCTTCTGCTTTCCATTGAGGAGATTCCCAAGAAAATAAGCAGCCGGATGGTTCTGACAACAAGCCAAATATCTTTCTCTCTCATTTCATAGCACTGTTGTGCCTTTATATAGAGATTGCGTTTTCTTTGCCTTAGGGAAAACACCTCAAGGTAATACAGGTGTTTGTTAGGGTTGCCAAGACATGATTTGTATTCCCTTGCTATTGCTTATAGGTTGTGGCTTACCTGGTGTGTAGAAGCACAATGATTTACATTTGCAGCTTTGGGTTCTTTGGACAGCATTAGAAGATTCCATCTGAAAGAGAAATATCTGATAAAAGAACCTGTGGCTGAATAGCCATACATGAGGACCTAATAAGGACATGTTAACATCTCAGCAGCTTACAAACAGCTCCAATAGCAGGGGTTTAAAAACGTTAAGTCTTAGGCTAACAGAATACTTTGTTTAATATCAATATTATCCTATCAGAAAACCTGTATTATAACTATTCAACATAGTATTTCTTCTTGCCCAGAATATTATAAATATATACAAGGAGAACTGTTATTTATGGGCATGACTCTGAGAACTGAGGCTCAAAATCCCTATTAGGTTGTTTTATTAATGTATCTTTGGCAGCTCATCTGAGAAAAACTCTTTAGATGTAATTTCTAGGCCATTTTAGTATCCAAAGTTTTGTTTCCACATAAGCCCTTCATTTGGTGGGTGATGAACATGCGCAGCCTCTCTCATTAGAAAATGAGTTTTCTTGTGCTTGTCCTTAGTATTAGGTATCAGGCAGGAAATGAAGAAGGTACCAGCCAGAGACTGTGCTGAAGTGAAATCCATGTGAGGCCACCCCCATCACTTCAAAGCATTCAGGATAATTCAAGCCTAAATGTTGCGATGCAGCAGTAACATCTGTACTATGTTCAGCTTGAGTAGATCTGTTCATAGACTTTTCTATTAACTCCAGCTATCCAAGTTTTGCATTTATGCCCTCTGTGTGCTGTGCAGATGCTATGGCTGGGTTTTTTGGATTGGTTTTTTGTTTGTTTGTGTGAGAGTTTTTTTGCACACAAAGACATGCTTTCTGGTCAATGAGATTAAGCAAATTGACGCAAATAGAAACTAATTAAATAATGTGATTGTAAATTTTTTATCCTTAGATAATAGATTATAAAAAATGAAAATAAATTATGTACAAATGCAGTCTGAATAATAATAAATTATTGTAGCTTTTGGCTGCCACTAGTCAGCTACCAGCTGAGTCAAGATGCACCCTCATCTCCTGCTTGCTGCCTTTGAACAGCAGATATGGATTAAGTCTGACAGTGTGAAAATAAATGGGAAAGTGTAGCTGAAGCCAAGCATTTATCAAGTCTGGTTGTACTCTATGCAAGGCAAGTCTGATACAATTTAATAAGATAAAAGAAAACTTAACACTGTCTTCAAGATGTCAAAATATGGATTTATGCCCTGTGCCAATGCTACTACTGCTAACTTGATGAATTTTAAACTATTTCAGGTTTCGGGTTTAGCATCCATAAGTCAGTGGTGCAATACGAATAATTTTCAGATATAGAATTGAATACCCATGCATATGTATTGCCGAAGTATTCAAACGTGTCAGTTAACATAAAATGGAGGGAAGAAACAGAGAAAGCATCAGGATAAAAGGTCTTCTCTCTCATTATATTGTGCTTTGCATTCTTCCAATGTTTTGTTTCAAGAGGTTTATAAATTAAACCTGTGAGTGCAGGGAGAGAAAGACCAACTAAAGAATATTTCCTTTATTTGCTGCCCTTTTGAAACTGGAGATGTCTGCCTCAGACATTCTCTGTCCTTTATTGCATTTTAAATGGGCAAACATGGGATGCCTTCATCAAGAACAAGGTAATTTTTCTGACACTTATTTAATATCCTTACTGGTTATGAAAACTGCAACAAAAGTAACATCCTACTTTGTGGTTTTGATGTGGTTTTGTTCAAGAACCCTGTGAACTTCCACAGCAAAGCATATATGGACCTGACTGTTGCCAGCAGCATTTCTCTCCAATGAGAGAAAAATAAACAATTGCAGGTGGGTTTTGTCCCTCTGTGTAATAAATACTATCAAGATATCAATCATGAGTTACGGTAACCTTTGGGATTATACACAAAGAATCCCCATAGTCTTGCAATTGCTATTTATCATCCTTTTTAAAAGTGATTTTGACTCAAATGGATTGTTTTCTTGTGCTACTCTATCTTTATACCCTAGTCCATCTTTAACGTACACTACAGCACTATCTGTTCTTGAGAGTGTATGGACTTTGATAAATGTACTCTAGTCATCACTGCTTTTTCATACTCGCTATCTATCGATTCTTATAATATCAACATTCATGACTTGCATAATTTGTTAGAATTCCTCTGTTTAGTTTTGAAGTCTGTCTACAGTGATATACAAGCAATTCAGTTCTCACTGGTTCCTTTCAGCATAATACATTGCTCCTTTTATCAGTCATACCTGGCTTGGTTCAGGAAGGACATGCCCTAGTTACCCTGGCTATTCAATGAAGTACCACAGGACTGGGTCCAAAGCTCTTCCAGGGTCAGACCTTTATACTGAGCAGAGTGAAATGGAGTAAGTAGGTGACATTCCTGAGCCAAATTTTGAGAATAGGAGGCTATGTTTAATACTAGTAAGTCAGTAAGTACTTTTTGTCAGAGAGGAAAGGAATGGCTTTGCCTTGATCTATTTCAGAGATGATCAAAGGACAGATTAAAAGGCCTGAAAGATCTGTTCAGCCATCATTCATCTGTGTGCTGTATAATAATGCTGCCATGCTTCCCTCCTGCCTTGCTGTCAAAGAAGTGGAGAAGTACCTTAACTTAGACTGTCTTTTTTCCCTTGTCTTGGTGCTTCTTTCCCCACCATTCACATGTTTTCATAATTTATGCATAAAAGCCAATTGAATTTATCTGGTAGCAAGTGGGTATACACTTGAGATTGAATCAAATAGGAGTCCAAAAATAGATGCTGAACTTCTCTCAAATATAAGGGCTTCTTTCTTGGTGGGGTGAAGGCTGTTCTTCACACCTACACTGGGACGGAAGTAAGGAGGCAAAGGAATGGGGAAGATTCTCAGTGGAGCAAAATAGATGCAGTTTTACTGTATAGCTTTTCCTGTAGTCAAAAAATAGTAGTTCAAGGCTTATGCAGCAATGAGCAGTCCATTGCTTGGAGGTCATCAGAAGCTAACATTATCAAGAATAAAATTTAGTTGAGGGGATGCACATCCGTCATACTGTTAATCTGTTTAAGAACAGAGCAACTGAATAGCTATTGTGTACTATTTCATATAATAAATAGCCCATAATTAAAAGAATTATTTAACACCAACTATTGTGATGATTGCTTCTCTGGAGTTTGATGTATGAGGCATAAGACTACTGCTAAAAACTATTTTAATTAAAGGAAATGAAACTTTTACTACTGTTAAATGCATTTTTTTACTAACTTATAGAAATAGCCCTAATTAAGAAATTTGGTCAGGTCTTCCACTTAGTAAAAGTACCAATGCATCTTGCTGATATGAGAACTGATAATCCTCTTTTCTTTGTTGCAGTTATGCAAATTCTAGACACATTTATCATTTCATCAAAACAACTGCTTTTAAAAATAAGATACAAAGGACTGGCATAGCTACTGATTCAGTTGCATTTCAATGAGAGAAAGAAAAACAAAATTGAGGTCTACAGTAGAAAGTCAGTAGAAAGTATTGCATGATTTCAACACTCTTTCCCTTTTCATTCATTATTCAGTGGGTTGGAAAAGCACTTCTCCAAACAGATGATGTTTTCACTTTTGGTGAAGAAATTCCTCAAAAAGAAACCTTTAAAAGCTATAAGGATACTAAAGTTGACAAAAAAAAAGTTGAGGTATTAAGTAATGAATAGTGGCACTTCTCCAGAAGAAAAGTGAAGCAAATTAAAATACTTGACTTGATCAGTGCAGAGTGATAATTCGCCACTAAAGAACAAGCTGAATGAGGTCTTTATTCCCCTGAATGGAGCTGCTCATAGCTGTCACGGTCAGAAGGAAGAAAAGCAAAGTATGTTCTATTAACAGGTTTCTCTTTCCTGTTTGTAACCCTATTAAAGGAGACAGATCTTTCTAATCCAGTTTGGGCTGATCTTTATGAGCTTCATTTTAGTTTAAAGGCAACCCAAGTTTTGTCCACTGTGATTGTAAATACAAAGCTGAGTATGGAGGCAGGCCACAATTTTAGAGGATAATAGGTTAATTGCATATTTTTCTGTCTCAAATTCCTGTTTTAAAGGCATATTTCTTTATTGTGTGAGAGCACTGTCTATCCTGTCCAAATTTCTTTTTTCTTTCTACGCAAGAATAGAAAAGGCAAAAGTCACCGGGGTCTAATACCTTACTTGATCTTTCAATAAGAAATGGATGTGGTCAAACTTACACCTCTTCTTACAAAAATGTGACAAAAGCTCTTGATGGGGAATGAGTAAGTTAAAAAGCAGGAAGACCCAGGGGATAAGTGTGAGTTTATGGATCTCCAGTGACATGTGCACTTGTAAGAACTGTTATGGAACATATTCACTTGTTAACTGTGTGAAATAGAGCTGGCACTGTATTTTCAGGCCACAGATCAGAAACCTGAAACCACCTTAGACAACCAAGAAAAGTCTTGGGAAAAAAAAAGTATTTGATGAAGTATGTTTTAATGACTGTGTGTTATATCCAGGACAGTGAAGGAATGAATGCAGTATGATGTATAATTCAGAGTAATAGTCAACATTACAAAAGGTGAATGATAAATTGGAACTGCACAGTATGGAGCAGAGAACAGTAGCCAAGACTGAACATTATGAAGGCATCAAATATTGTATAAGATAATTACCTGAAGAGTTTTCAGGTGAATAGAATGTACTGCTTAACTTATTGGGAAGTCAGGCTGGCAGTTAGGCTTTTCTTTTTTATTTGAACAATATTAAGCTGAGCTAGCTCCTCACCATTTTATTGAGTAGTGGCCTATTGTAAGTCACAGAGCTCAGAAAAGAAAAATACAAATACTAGGATTAAAAAACAAAACAAAACCAAAGTAATTTTTACAAAAGTCAAACTCAGTGCAATGTAAGAGCAGAATCAATATGGTGTGACTCAGGTGTTAAGGCAAAAAAAGGGATGATTTGAAGGTGAACTCACTACAATGAACACTATTTTGAACACAGTAAGTACTCTGGTGGTTTCAGCAGCAAAGATAAAGAATTTATGCAATAGAATAAAGCTCTCAAAAGCCAGAGCTTTTTTTTGGGTTACAACACAAATTTTTTTTGAATGAAAAATGTCAGCCACATCATCAGATCCTGAAATCCTCTGTTGTGAGTTTCAGTACTCTTCCTCATCTCAAACTTGTGCCCTCTTTCAGGAAGAACTGACATTAATAATTTCTTTCCTGGTTTAATTAATCATAAAAAGGGTGATTGTGGTTTCTACTGTCTGCTTCACAGGAACCCATGCAAAAGAAGGTATGCAACCTGCCTTCTCATGATTAACAAAGTGATATTGTCTCGGATTTTTTGTTGAGTTTTTTGGTTCTTTCTAACCACAAAATGCAAACCCAACAACCACATTATGCACAGTTGAGGCAAATTTACTTTAGATTGATTTTAATCTGACCCCTGGGGCTTAAATGCCATTAATGCTTGGTGCTCCACCACATGAAGCAAAGCACAGTAAGTGGAGAAAGTTCATATACATGTAGGTTTTTTTTATGATAAAAGTATTTAAAATAACAAAGATCTTGAGATAAAGTGGACCAAGCAATGCAGTAAAGATCTTGAGATCTTGAGCTACTCAAAATTATTGAGTTTCATGCTTCTTCTTTATTTTAAAATACTATCTATCTTCTGTTTATTTCTTTAGGAAACTCTCAGGTCAGAATAATCTGGATTTCAAGGTAATATTTTAAATTATAACAACAGTTTTATGTTTATTTTGGATTATTTCAGCACAGACAAGCTGTAACTCCTTGGTCATGCTTTGAATGTCTTTATTAATGAGAATAATGTTATTATTTTCTGAAGTGTAGCATACAAGGGCCCTACTGACAGATCTGGAAATGAGTTGTGCTAGTCACTGCAACAGCCAGAAAGAGAAGGGTGTCTCTAGTTGCATACCAAACGCAAGCTAGTTATTGCTGTGTGCAGAATTTGAAGATGATAAATACCCTAATTCTCATAATGGGTATACCCTGTACACCCACAGTCTTACCTTTGTTAAATTTATTGTGGGGACAGTAACAGTCTTGTAAAATGAGACTAACAGGAAAATGACAAAAGCTACAACTGGGGTTTGGGTTGGTTTTGTGTTCTTTTTTTTGTTTGAGGAGATAAAATCTTCTCAAGTGTGTTTGTTCAGCCAAGTGGAAGCCATAAAGTGGGAATGAGCAGCATATAAGCAAAAGGTACTTATTTCTTCCTGAAAAAGAGTGCAGGCAAAACCCTGAAATGGCCTTGTGTCTGTTTTTCTAGGTAGGACCTCTAGATTGTGAAGAACAGCACAAGACGAAGAACAAATATAGTTGTCCCTAACTCTAGTAAATAGCTGAACAAGCTGAGATCAGAAGCTAATCAGTGGTGGCGCTTGATGTAGCAGTAGCTCATGTGAAATGACGAGTTGGAGGAAAGGCCATAAAGACATGTGATGGGTTATGTGTGGAGTGACAGAAATGGGTAAAAAAATGAAAAGGAAAGGGTGCAAAGAGAAAAGAGAAATGCTGCTTGCAGAAGCCTTTCAGATGGCTGTCAGTAAGCAAGTCTGTACTTGAAAAATCTGCAGAAAGATGTTGTAGGTAAAGGATGGAAGCTGAACTAAACTGTGAAGATTAAATATGGCACACACGTTTATAGAGCTAAGAGGTCCAAGCTCAATTGCTATCCAGGTAAGGGACCTCAGTGAGGAGAATGCAAGACTGGGTCCACTTAGCTCATGGTCCTGTCTCCAAGAACAAGTTGCAGATTCCTCTGGAAGAATATATTAACAGAAAAAGCAAGGATAGCAATACTGACCACAGAAATAACTTGGGGAGATGCTAGGACATGTGGGGACAGGGAAGCCTGATTAAGAAAGCACAGCTAAGCCAGACTCCTGCTGGATGCTTTTGCCACCTTTAGTTTGTCACAAGACTGAAGCTTGAATAAAAAGTCAATAGCTCCTTCACTCTTATCCCTTTACCAGATCTTCTGAGAGGAAACTGCTATTCTGCAGTTCCCTTAAGAACTACCTAACAAAATCAAGGAATGCTAAGCTTAGCAAAGATAATGTGTCTGAAAGCTAATGGAAGGGGTTGGGAGGAAATAAATAAACAAACCCAAGAACAAGAAGCCAGAGTTTTTCACACACACTGTAAAGAAAGACAGAGAAACCCATTTTCTGTCATTGTAGGTCATTCTTCACGGCTTCATCTTGATATGAATAGATCCCTCAATAGTTAACTTAGTCAAGGGAGGATTCAGATCAATCCTCCCCATGCCAGCCATGCCTTCTTCTAAATCAATAATGGCTGATGAATACCTCTGCCAAGCTCACAACACAGACACAATGGAAATCCTGCTCTTTTAGAAAGTGCCTTTGCAAGCCCTTTGGATAAGGAGTGCTTTACTGCTCCTCTGCTAAATCTCGGCAATGAAGCTGAATTCCTGATGATGCTGCCATTCTGCAGAAGCAGCACTGCACTCATAACCTGCACCTTTCTTTGAGGATTTAGCAAGAGCTGTTTGAATTCATTTGGAAGCAAATTCTAGCACAAGTTCTGTATAGCTTTCATCTTTAATAGTCGGGGTTTTTTTGAGGTAGACTCTGCTTTCACAATACATGGAACTCTGTTTTTCAAAATATCTTTCTGATAATTGGAGATTTTCTTTATTGTTTTAAGTTTAGAATACTGTAAGCAATGCAAATTATCTGACATAAAATTGAATTAAGGGGCTCCTCTGCGAAAACTAGGAAAAATGAGAAGTTGGAAAGATCAGCTGGAGCTTGCAGTTCACATTCATAAATCAAATCCCTTCATTGCACTGAAGCACTAAAAGGAGAATCACTTTGTTCACTTGAAAGAATGCACTTTTTTGGGAATTCAGTCCTTTTGATGTATAAATTCCCAATAAAAATGATGCCTGATAATAATCCACAGTAGCATTATCTATAATAAAAATATTTTACAGGATGCTTTTTCAAAAATTGGCAATAATTAATGATAAATATCTCCTTTCAACACTACATGAATCTATGCTATCAAAATAAAACTGAAGTTACATGTGTACCACTCTAGACTATGCAAACAGACTTGAAAATTGTAAGTACAGATTTATGGCCGGAAGGATGCATTCTCCTTCAAGCTGTTTGTGCAACCTACTTATCAGAAGAAAGAGATTTCCTGGAGATTTCCTTTAATTAGCTTGAACAAGCCATTAGTAAAATAAGCAACTGAAACCATAAGTATATAAGCTATTAGGCTTCTAACATAGTTTATAAAAAAAATAATTAAAAGTAGATCCAAAAATTCAATCAGGGTGTTGCCAGGTTTACTAATAACTAGTTCTGTGTGGACAGTAAGAGTCTAGAAAGGGAAAAGTTAGTCATCTGACAGTAAAGATAACGAGAGGAGAGAAAAACATGATCCATGTTAATGTGGTTCGTGTCTCTCCCTTTTTAAACTTCTGAAAGACTCCACTTCTGTGGCAAGAAGGAGCAGTCATCACTGCCCATGACATATTTGTGCTAAAAGTCATTAACCTAAGACAATGCCATTTCCAAAAATTCAGGATCAGATTAAAGGTAAAGTTTGAAATGCAGCTGTTCAACTTCGTTTACTGGAATAGCCACTGCCCAATGTGATCTGAATATAAATTGAGATCTGAAATTCCAGGGAATTACATGAGGCAATAGATGTGTTTCTTCTATTAACCGTAATGAGAATCGCATGACTCATTCCTCTCACACCAGGCTACAGCATACCCTGCAGTTCAGTACTATGTATATTGACTTGACTTGAATGAAGCTTTGTGTAATAAGATTTAAATTATAATGAGTCATTATGTCAACCTTTTTTTTGTTGGTATTTTACATAGTAAGTCTATTGCATAGTGTGCACTATGTTACTGCAGAAAATCCTTGCAATTATGGTAAGGTGGCGGTAGGTAGACATGGAAAAAATCTTAGCATGACCGTAGTTTCAAAAGGATGATTTTTGTGTCTCTGTGCTTATTACAGCCATTATCATCAGTCCAAGATACATTCCTGAATCTATCACATGTAGATATATGATGTCCTCATTTGCTTTTAGTGGGTCAAGACAGTCTGTTTATATGGGCTTGAGGTGAACATTGTCAAAGTGGTATTTTTCAAGACTGTTTAAGCATTCAGACATGCACACATGCACGACACAGAGAGCTGTTTTCTAATAATCCTTTTATCAGCCTGAAGCTGAAATAACTTTCTTTCTTGTAAGGATCTGTTATTGAGAGTTTCTTATTAGTAACTAGATGCTGACATTGATTTCATTAAAAAATAAGCAGAGTCCCAAAGAGCTTTTGATATATTTTTTTTAATTGCACAACATGTAGAGTATAAACACAGCCTGCTTTGCTCAGAACTGTACCTCTTTAATTGCTTGAATTAAAAAGGTTTCTGGATCAGCATTTTCTCTCATTTTTCAGTATATACTGGTGGCATGTTATCAAGTTATCTCTGAAACCTCTAAAGCTCACTGGGGCTGAAAGTGATGTGGAAACATTATTTGTGTTCATTGTAAAGAGTATTCAAAACACACTAAAATAACCCCTTTGGTAATGGCTGTATTGTGCAAATTCAACTGTAGGCAAAGTATTTTTTCTTCTTATAATGAGTAACTATACAGGACTTAATGAATTAACTATGTCTTGAGGTACTATTTTGTGCCCACTGACTTTAACAGGCAAACCTTGTTAATCTATGCCAAAAAGTAAACAGATTCTAAGCCTAGGCTGTAGGGTTTCGGTGTCAGTTTTTTCAAGACAGGCTAACAAAACTCTTCATGGAACAAACACACATGCTCACAAATACTTTTCTCTGTATGATTCTGCATTAATCTACGAAGCACTGTTCTCCAACAGTTTCTAAATTCTACTGTTTCCTGTTTAAATATCTACAGCAGCTACGAGCATGCTTCTCTTGCTTTGCTCACTTTTTGTCTGAGAATTTAATATCAACAATTAAATGATCTAATATTAAAAGGGAGCAGAATGGGGAAGTGGGAGAAGGACCAGAAGATTGACAAAGAAATGGGAACGATAACTGAAGCTTAAAGCTCCTTGCAGTCCATTACAGTAGCTCATATTACACTTGCACTCTTGCTTAACTAAGTCTTTACAAGGTAGACAACAAAGGCTGTAATTGAAAGCTACAGAACAGACAAATATTAGCATCTAATAGCTAGTGTCCTTCACCGCCTTTTTCCCCTATTATATATTGCCTGTGAAATGGTGTCGGAGAACAAAAGATCACAGCTGGCTTTTTATTTTCCCAACTCATCCTTAGACATAGCTTTTCTCACCCTCCCAGAAAACTGGTTTGTATTTTAGGATTGGTTAGATAGTCTTTTTTGCTGGCAGCCCCTTCCTGCTCTCATTAGTACATGAAAGTCTAATTGTGCTGGGCAGCTCCGTCTTGGCAAGCAGCTTACAAATTATACGTGAAATGGGACAGCAATCATGGAAAAGCCTAGCACTAAACATTGTTAATTCTACTGTTGTTAAGTAAAATTTTCTCAGGTGAATGATGTGCTCTGCTTCTTACCTGAAAAGACTCTATTTGTTCCCTAAGCTTTCTGCATTGTGATATCAAGTAAGGTATAGAAAAAATACTTACAACTAGTTAGAAATCAGTGAGGAAAATCAGTTTGAAATCAAGAGATTAACACAGTAGAAAGCCTAACAATGAATTTATGCTCAAATCTATAATGATTTAATGTCCAGCCTGTTACCTCTTGACTATTTTTTTATTAATCAATCAGTATCATAATCCAGGAGCAGGCAGGGAATATATCCATATGTTTTACTTCCCTTGTAGAATTATCCTAAAGAACTGAACCAAAATATGGGATTGCAGACTCGCCACTTTTTTTCCCTGAGAGGATCATAAATTATTTAAAGTTTCTTCATTTTCAGAATGCCCAAATGAATACACTGAAATATTCAGACTAGAACTTAAAAGGTTTTATAGGTGACTCAGTAATTCTTGCCAACAACTGAAATAAAAATCATGCTTTATATTTTAAGTATGAGGAATTAATTTGTCTGTCTTAATTTTCCCCATTATCAACAAGTCACTTAAGATAATCACTATTAAATGAAAGGACATGAACATTACTGAAATGCAAATGTATGTTAGCAGTCCATTTTATTTTCCTTGAAAATACTTCTTCTCTTTTTCCACTCAGTTCTCTATACTTGAAAAAGCAATATTACTTTATGTCTGGTAATTAAGCTGGCACTCATGGTTTTTTCTATTACTACTTTTCTTGATGCTTATTTAAGAGCTTTGCAAAGTTGAGTACCCAAAGTTCCTTTTCAACACTTGTATTGATTTTTCTTTTGTCTTTTAACAAACAGACAGCAACCTGTACACGCCATGGGAAAATAACAAGCAGCCAGTGCTCAAACAGCAAAATCAACATTTTTATTCTTTTTCTAATGATCACTATGAGCAAGCCAAGACACAGCTCTACCTCAGAAGGAAAAGAGAGTCCTTTATTTCTCAAGTATCAATGATATGGTAAAAAATTACATAAGTGGGGCTTTTCCCCCCTCTTAAACCTAAAAATGAAGAAATAAATTCAAATGGAACCTTTTCAGCTTTTTTATTCTCCTTCGGCTTTCTCAGCTTGCCTAAGTTACTTGAACTCAGGTACCTGACCAGAAGTGGGCTGCAAATATGTTACTTCAGCAGAGCATGGAAACTTAATCTTGATTATGAATGAACATTGTCACTATAGTGAAGATAGTCAAGATATGGATATGCATCTCAATCCTCTGTGCATAACCTGGTGGGAATACAAGACAGCATATCGTCACAACTTTTTGTGTACACACTTCTGAAAGTTCAGTCATGTGTCATGTCTTTCTGTGTGAAATTGTGTGAAATGGGTCTGAAGGTACCGATGTGTTTGGATGGAGAGGAAGTGACCAGAAAATAGCTGAAGAAAGGGTAAGTATGTGTGGAGAGATAGTGTTTAAAAGCCTTCCAAGGTCTGGTAAGCTCTGGAGACTGAACCTGCAAAAATGGATAAAAACCAAAAGTCTGCTGAATTTGTCCAAAGCCGTGAGTACACAGTAGCGTCAACTGGTCATATCGCTCAGACCACATCCAAGAAGGTGGTGGCTGCCATATTCAAAGATGCCAGTATTATACATACACCCTTGCATGTCTTCCGCACCTACCTAGAAGCTGCTGGTGTCACTGGGGCTCTCCTTCTTGCTGGCCTTCCAGCTTCGCTCCATCCACATAGCCATGACTCACCCCATGTGAGTATGTATACCAATGAACTGTTTGGGGAATATGTGGATGTATAGTAATTAATAATGAAACCAGGCTTCTATTAATAGTACCAACTTCATTCATAAAAGGTTTTGATCTATGTTTCCACCAGCTCAGTCCCCTACCAGGGAAAGGGATTTATAATACTTTACCATTTTTTTCTAGTTGGGAAAGATGAGGCATGACCCACTCTGTGCAAGATCTGCTATGTGGTTGCAGAGGAGACCCCTCTCATGGAAGTAACTTCATTTCCTGAGCATATCCATCCATTATTGTCTACCAGTAACAAACACTTTACTATTTGTTTTTAGTAAGTTCTTTATGAACCTTCAGTTCATGTTAAGTTTAAAAGGATCATATTCTTTGGTGTTTTGACAATGCAAAGGATTCTGATTTGTTGCTGGTTTTTTTTTTTTCTCTCTTTTTAAACCCTAACTGGAATCAGAAGGTTGTATCATCAGTAGATAGAATGCATTATCATTAACTCCATGAAGCAATTTCTCTTGCACAATTTTGCTAGTGCAGGCATTCTAGCTTTTAGTTTAATTGAATTTGTTGATAAATCTGTCATGACATGCTTTCTTTATAAGATCTTTCTACAAAAAAAATATTTCTACAGAATAAAATTCACTCCATGAATAGAACAAGGCTCGTACATTGATCATATATTTTATCGGTTTCTAATAAGCAGTAGGAATGATTAGATTGGCTCTCTGTTCATTTGAGTGCCCCATTAATGTTTGTGGAATAGGGGATGAGAAAAAAAAAAGGTCGAAGCCACATATCTTACCAATATCTTCATTAAATATTACCATCTGTTTTCATGATTTAAAAAGAATATTCTCATTTAATCGATAAATGCAGTGAAGAAATGCACTATTGCCTTTTGTATTAGAATTTCAGTTTCTTCACTTGTCTCCAAGGCCAAGAAAGAGCATGACTTTATGTTGTCGATGTGCTGTTTTTCATCAGGTTGTGTCTTAGTATATACATGTTACTTTAGATCTAAGGAAATGTGACAGAAGGTAACAGACTATACCATGGTGCTGCAACGTCAGCCTGTGCCCCAGAAAGATTAGAAATTGCAGTGCTGTAGGCACGTTGACTGGAAAGCAGAAAACCAACATAGTAACATCTAATGTTCTGACAGGAAGTCAAATAATTGGAGTTCACACACTCCTTCATTGCAAAAACACCCTGTTAACCATGACAATAATAACAGTTTGCTTTTCCTTTTGGTTTGGCAGCAAGTGATTATCACCTCTCACAGAACTAAAGCAGACAGTGGGTACATTGTATATACAGTGAAAAGGAAATAGTGACTAGGGGCTACTGAATTTAGCACATTTTATTACTGCATGCAGCATTATGGATTTAAAAAGTTGAATCAATTGTCCCTTTCTGAACTCTGATTGCAGTATTTTTTTATTTATTTTATGTTTTTGATGAGAAGGCTATTGGCTTCTGTTGGCATATTTCTTGATAACAAGAAGAGTGCCTTGGTTATTACAGTGTTATGTTTCATATCTCTTTGACCACGCTATAAGATGTTCCCTTTACTTAAAGCTTTCTTGATGTTATCGTATTGAGAAAATTTACTTCAGTAGCCCTAAAAGCCATTCCAGGAATAAGACTTGATCCTGCGCTCAATTATCTGTCCACATTCCATCAAACATCTGTAAAGAGGTTAAACAAAATGTAAGGACACCCACTCCTTAGATTAGCCAGGAAATGGTATCTGGGAATTGACTTTTCTCTTTCCACCTATGATAAGAAAAAATAATGCCAGCAAGACTCTGGGTGTATCAAAACCAGGCTCACCTTCATGACTGCCAAACTGTCTTACAAAATCAATTAGCAGGCATTTTGATTTCACTATATTTCACAAAAAATGCAGAGGAGGACTTATTTCGGAAGAGGATGTAATAGTGGTGTGGTCATGCAGAACAGCATTGGCTTTCAGAGTTATTAAAGCCAGTCAGTGGGAGAAGGGAAATAATATTAGGTCATCTTAATTCAAAGCCCTATTTTATTTTCATTGCCATTTCACTTTTACTTCATCTAACTTGATAATCATGTTTTTGTAAAAAAGCAGAAGTTTACTCTTGGATGTTTTTAACTAGCCAGCTTCTCACACTTTTCAAGTACACTTTCTTTAATGAAATATCCATTTGATATAGATTAATTTGGAGAAATACATAACAAGTTACCATACCTTCTTATGTTACCAAATGAAGACCTAAATGCTAAAAAACGAAAGATGAGACAACCAGTTATGAATTTGGTGAATGTGGCTACTTCATGTATTTATGACAATTTCTAAGAAAGCTCTAGCATAGATTAAAATTAAAATAGGAGATCCTAATTTGACAGTAATAGTTCAGCTAAGAATGCCCGCTCACACCTACAAGCACGCTAATGCATATGACAGCACAAGAGGCAGAGAGAGCATAAGTGCCTAAGTGGAAATAGAGTGAATAACCTCAAGGATTAAAGTGCATAAAGATCTTTATAGCAAGTGACACAGGCCTGCTGTCGGTTACGGGAAGAAGTACCTCTGTTGCTTCCATGAAGTAGTGCTGTCTATGAGGTTTCAAGGACAAAATGAGAAGGGTTTGTTGGAATTTTTTTCCGTCCAGTTTGTAATATACGGGGATGAAGAAAATCCAGGTTGCAGGGATTTTTGACCTGCAAGTATCTTGCTGTAATCATCTGGTTCTTGATAAACTCTAACACTCCAGTCCTTGTTTGGGGTACATATTAATAGGTGATAGATCTGAAATAAAGGCACATGTTAGGAAAGAAGTTCACAAGTTTCTTGGTTTAGCATAGCTTTGGGGGAAGCAAAATAAAAGGAAATAGGAAGGTCAAAGCAATATGAAAAAATTGTTAGCTAGTACAAGGAAAAGCAGCACGAGAGAGGAATTTAAAAGAGAAAAAAAGACTGATATTAACCAATTCCTGATGTTTCCTTCACCAGCAGAAGGAATTTGTGGTATGCTTTGCCCCATCCTTGCAAAACCACACAACTCATTCTGGACAAAAAGAGTAAAACTGTAATATCTGCATTCCAGGGTGCTTCAAAAGTAATTGTCTTCTTATAGTAACATTTTCCCTTCTGCCATAGAAAAGTCAATTCTGACTTTGAGATATGAAGCAAATCTTTATCTAAAATCTAGGCTCCTTTTTAAGTGCAATATGACCTCTTTGGAATAGATAACTTCTTTAAATTAGATATCTCAGGAAAATGTCTTTTATAATAATAAAAATAATCTTTTACCATCTTAACCTCTATATTGATGCTGAGCTTATTCTAATCTACCTTTACTTCAGCTGTTAAAAGGATAAAAAATTACTCAAAACCTAAAATGAGCTTTTGAGATGCTGCACTCCTCCCCCTGACCCCTGCCATCTCCCCAGCCATGGATACTAGTGTCCCCTAGGCCTGCTTGCCTCTGAGACAGAAAAGCAAAACACAAGCTTTTTCTTACAAATCTAGCCTTTCATTTAATTACAAAAAGACAAACAGCTAAATTCATGGACTATTCCTACACAAACCCATCCTTTATTGCTATTTACAAGCTAAAACTGAATATGGGTTAGGTTCTGGACCTTTAACTTACCTAAACATGAGACAAACCTTCCAATTTCAGATGTGTTACACTGATTAAGCTACCTTTTGGGACTGCTATCCAAGGTTTTACCTGTAAGAAGACACTTAGAGGTTGGAAAATTTATTTTGATGGAAGAAGTAAGTGGTTTCATATCCAGTGTGCTGAATCCAGGAGAGAACAGCACATGACTTTATGTCAGGTGCTGTCTCAGGCTTTTCTCGTTTATATGCCTATATTTACCAATCTTGACCAATCTGCATGCTAGACACCAACAGAAATCCAGAGTCTAGGACTCCAAATTTGCAAGCAACCTCAATTTCAGCAGGCTGATGCAGAGCCAGGCTTTGTGTCTGCAGCCTCAGGACTTAGCAGGACAGAGTCATAATTCTCAGTGACTATGAGAAAGCTGAACGCTTGTGTCATAGACTCAATTTCTTGTTCATTTGGGTTGTGTACAGCAGAGTACACTGCTGTCAAATGAAAAGCAGCCTTATGTTTCCCAGTAGTGTTGGCAAGTTGAATGGGAGAGAGTTGAAATATGTTGTCTTCCTGAATGTTCAGGACATGCCTAAGGTGCTGCTGATGCATAGCAGGAGACTGCATGGGGAAATTCCGGTTGACTTCTGGTCTGATGACAGGAGGTTCTTGGGGAGAGTTGCTGTCTGTGTTTGGCTTCCTGAGAAGAAAATTTGGTCGAGGATGCAGCTATGCATTCCTGTAAGCTTAGGAAGGGCCAGAGGGAAAAGCGTGTGTCCAAAGGTGGCTCTTTACCACTTCTAGATAAAAGATAATTTAACTGTAACACCACTGTCAATCTTAAATTTAGTGCAGCTATTGCAATGCAGTTATTGTAAGTATAAGGAGCTTTATCAAGAAGAATACCTTTGGATATCTTTATCTGAAAGGGCAGAAGAAATTCCATGTAATCCAAAGACAATATGAGGATTGATTATGGGTTTATAACAAATTAATCATCTGCCTGTGAATCTTGTCTAACCTGAATTTAAAACATATTCCACTGAAACACTTCTTAACAAATAACTTTTGGGTACTGTTCAACAAATGCTTTCCATCCTTTTTAATTTTTGTGAGAGAAGTTTTTTGTGGCTTGCCCTTCCCTCACACAGGTCACAATGAAAACAAGCAAACAAAATACTTAGCTCATGCCTGACCCAAAGCTTGCTCTGTGCATCCAACACAGTGGTGCATCAGGGGAAATGGGAGCCTAAGAAAAAGTATTCACCATTTAGCATGTGAAGGTCTGCCTGATTGTTGTTTGACTCATGATCTCCATCCTCCCCTTCTTTCACAGTCTTGGGCTATAGTAAGTCATAATCACATCTTGTACACAAATATAACTGCAAGAAATCGGGTGTATTTGTTCCCAGGATGCCCAATTCCTTCAGCTGCATGACATGGAGACCCAGAATCTGTTAGAAGGCTGCCCTACCTCTACCACTTAATCATGGGAACTTAAAATGCAGAATCAAGCTTTTAAATTATTTTTAAATTACACAGCACTGCAACTGAAGTCTCCACTGTGAGAAGTCTAAACATTGCAAGGACTCTGGGATCTTTATAACACATGTGTCCATCCACAGGAGCTTGTTTTGCCTTTCCTCAGCAGCTGTACAATGGCTTGGTTTCAGTTTTGATAAAGTATAAGAAATTATCCAGGCCTCAAGACAAGAATGTTCAAAGCTGATGTTTTGATCATTTAAACATCAATACCACTGCCTGCACACAGACTGTTCAGAATTCTTTCACAGGATGGACAGAAAGTAAAGAAAAGTATTTTTCATAGTACTGCTGTCAATTAAGCCTCTGCCCCCCCAAGGCAAGCTCATGCCTTTGGACTTGTCCTCTCCCAAACAAATTTGGTAACTCTCAGTCTCAAACAGAAACCAAGAATGTCTTCCATGCGATGATCTCAGTGATGTGGTTGCACAAATTATGGTTCACATTCTTCATGTAAGATTGTAGGCTATACTGAAGAAAGCAAAACTTCATGGCAGAGAAATACCTGTTGTTTTTTTTTTTTTCCCTAGATATAGCATACACTTGTCTTGGTTGTTTGTTCCAGCCCTTAAACCAGGATAAACATTTTGCCTAGGACAAAGCTATTAACTGACTCCATTTACAGTCTGGGTAGGCAACAATCAGGTCTGGGAATGTGCAAGGCCAATCCTTATCATATTCTTTTCCAGAACTCCTTCATTAAGTGCAGCATCTCTGCACTTAATGAAAAAATCCAAGAGCTTCAGCAAGTGTGATAGATAATAGTCTTAAAAGAGATTGTCTTCCTTGTTCCTTGATTTCACTTAACAAAGACAGAGAAATAAATAGGAGCAGAAACTTTCCACCTAGCATTTCTTTCTCTCTTGTGATTCCAATTTCTCAGATTCTAAAGTAAGGAGATACAAAGTGGAACAAGCTCTGCAAATTTATTATCCAATGCTTCATGCTTGTCCACAGAATGTCACTGTACATCTGTTCTTGTTTCCTCCATTAATTTTATGACGTCCATGATGCCTTAAGGGCACCAGGTAGCAGAAGCCTAATGAAAGCTCTTCTGAACAATTTCACTCGCTTATTGTCTCCTGACACATTTAGTCTCATAGCACAGTCGGAGCTCATGTTGGTCTTTAAAGGTAATAAGCGAATAGTCACTGGCATTTTAATATTTATATGTAGAGATATGTTTAGTATCTTATATATACATATGTATGCATGTCTATATATTTTATACAAATACTATCATTCTTTTTAAAAAATATTAACACTTTAAGTGGTTACTGATTGTCACTGTAGTACCAGCACTAAATTAAGTGGCAAAAATAGAAACTGGGACCTGGTTAATAGCTTCCAAAGTTGATCTTAATTGGCTTGTTAGTTGGAGATCAAGAAAGCAATTTTATCAGGCATCAGTTTAAATGAACACTGAATAAGTAAGTTCAAATAACTTTGAGAATCAAAGTTAGACAAATAACACAGTCAATAATGTGTGATCATCAACAAATGACAAATATATGAACAATGGAGCAGTATTATTCTTCTAGCTCTACTTAGCTGCGGAGACTTCCTGTGTATTCATCAGATTAATTGTTTATTCCAGTTATTACATTCATTCAAATGTATAAGAAAGCAAACCATTGATTTACTGCCATCAAGGAGTACTTAGTGCAGCAATTTAAACAAAGCATGGCTGTCTCCATATATAATTCATGTTTATTATAAATTGTAAAGGAGAAGGAAAATGCTACAAGAGTATGTGTAGGCTCAGCTATGTAAATTTCTGTTGTTTTCTGAATGTAATAAATACAATGCTTACTTGTCAAAATAATCAAACAGAAATTTCCTGCACTGAATAGTTAATTTCCAGAAGGTGAGAGAGTGTTATTAAAAGCATTCTCCAAACACGGACTGCTTCATTCTAAACTAAATCGCATCAATTGGTATTTAAAAGCTGTCTGGATTTGCTGCTTTGTTGTTAATATGCTTGACACATATGCCTCACAAATCTTCAAATGGATCTAAAATGTGTCCTGGATTATTTTTGCTGGGATAGCACTGATTTAGAGAATGCACAATGGTGCAATCTTCCCACCCCTCCTCAGAACCCTGCTTTTCCTTTACTGAGCTTGTTGTAATTCAAATAGTGTTCAGATATCAAAAGGGCATTCAGATCCTGTCACTCTCGCAGACCTGACTGCAAGGCTGAGTTATATTTTGGATTTAGGCTAGTAATATATCAGTGGTTATGTCAAGTCTTCTTTAGAATTTTGAACTTGTGGTTCACTCCGTTTCATTAGCTGGTGGTTTTGACTTTCACAGCTGTGAGCACCATATTATAGCAATGAACTCTCCTTCCTGGAATCTGTAAAACCTTCATCAGATATCCCCCACTTCTTTCCTATCTTAATAAAATATAGATAATCACTTGGGCTTTGTTACTCAATTAGACATTCACCAGGTAACTCTGAATAGGAAAAGTAAAGTTCTAGGTGTACATTTCTAATTAAATTACCCTTCCAATTGCTAAACTGAAATCAGAATCCTACTGTGCAGTGGTATATTATGAAATGTATCTGAAGAAAGCAATAGAGGGCAATGCAATAACCCCTTTTTTTCACTGACTTCAGCAAATCGGCCCACAACACCAAGCTATTCAGATCTAGAATATCAGAGTGAATGAGAGTGTGTCTAAGTCCCTTGAAGAAATAATAATGATATTGCTTGTTAAGGTCACCATTTTAATTTCAAATTACAGCTATAAATATATAAATTTTCGAGCAAGAAGAACTTGGAATTAGAACAGTGTTTCAGCACATTTACAGATGCTGTTGTACAGATGTCTGTATTAAAAACAAGACACAACAAACAACTCCTGAAGTAAATAACTTCAACTGCCTAAAACAGAGAAACCCATTTAAAACATAGAGAACCAGAAGGCCTAAATATTTTGAATAAAGGAAGCTCCCATCACCATCCAACCACCAGTGTAGGTAGGCTGCACGCTTTCAGAGACATAGTTGCTGTGATAATTCTTGTCTGTTTCTTTGCCTGCAAGGTCTTTGAAAAATAATAAATCTGATCTTGAAATAAATAAGGTTTGAACTTCTCTTATACTTTATTATAATTCTTAGCAGATTAGACTTGGTAAGACTCTTAGCATTTTAAATCTTAAAATGCAGTCTTTAAATAAGCTTGTCTTTGCTGACCTGTCACCTTTAAGTTATTTGCAGAGAACTTTGATTAAGTAGCATTAACTAAGTCTTTTCCTTAAATTATTTGAAAAATGTAACTTTAAATAGGTCATTTTTTTAAGAAAAACTGCCTGAGCTACTTTCCTCAAGTCTTTCCCTGTGGATTGTCTTAATGGGTAAAGCACAGTCTGCATTTGCTAGAGGTTGCAGCCTTTACTGGCAACAAAGTCAGGGTGTTCAGTTAGACAGATTCCTAGAGAGACCTCAGAGCTTTCATGTGGGACCTCTGCCTCTTGGAAATGATATTGTATTTTGTACGGAAAGCACCTTCCTCTCTCCCACTCCTACAATCACTGAAAATCTTTGAGTTCTGCAGAACACACTCAAAACTCTCTGTTACCTTATTTAATCAGCAAATGAGGCAGCCCTCCTCAGGTATGGATTGTGCTGGGAGATTCCACATTACTTTCATCATTCTTACTGGTAAGAACTTCCTGTTTTATCAAAATACATTCACAATTTGCTCTCACAAAATATTTCCTTTTCTGCATGAACAATCTGAAGCTCCATTTTTGTGTTTTCCATTCATGGGTGATCTGAATAGCTAGTTGTAGTCTAATAATTACTACAATAATGGTTTCAAATAGCTTATGTTTCCAGAGCTCTTTGGCAATCTACAAAGTGTCATATTTACACTCACCATGTGAACTTCAATAAGTCTGCAAAACTGGCCTTGTGAAGCGCGTCTTTCAAATGCTGTTTTCCACCATGCCAGAAAAGCTTAGGAGCAAAGTATTGTCTTGCTGTTCTCACATTCTCATTTATGACAGAAGCATTCGAGAAGAAATTTCTCACATTATTTTTATTTATTTACTTTTTAAGTGCAGAGAAAACCTGGGCTGAGGACTTGAGCTGTTATTTTCAGGTCATTTTCAACAGTCGGTCGCTACTGACAGACTTCAGTCTCTACTAAGGGAAGCAAATATTTACTGAGTTTTTAGAGTAATATCTAAAATCAGGCCCCTGCTCTGACAAGAGATGACCTACATCTGAAAGGCTTTTGTGGTACTGGTAACTCTCAGTTTCAGGATCTCCTGAGAACTATCTGTTAGCAAGACAAGACTGACTGATACACTATTTCATTAGCAAATACATTTCTCTTACCTTTGAGAACTGTGTGTGCAGCTAAAATTTGCCGTTTCAGTTTATGTTGCTGGTATATCACAGTTCATTCTGTTGGATCATGCACTGGGGTGGGGAGTAACCTACAGTGAAAGCAAAGCAACTAGATATATTTACTTACCAACAAAAGCATCCCCCTTCTTGGAATGTTTTCAGTTGACCCTTTCAGTCTTGGTAACTCTAGAAGGGAATGCAACCGAGATGAATGTTTTAGATGCAATCATTGCTTAAACATGTCATTTAAGACTTGCATAGAAATGAGATGCAATAGGGTACCTTTTCCATTCAGCGAGCAGGGTCTTACCTTTCTTCCTATGCTTCTTATCATCAGCCTTTCCTAAATACAAGAACCTCTGTAGAGGATACAGCGAATGATCAGCCTGTGGGAAGTTTTGGTTGTTAAGAAGACTAGCATAGCACTAATAAAATCTAAACACTTATAATCAAATCTTATTCCTGATGCTGCTAAATGGGAACTACAGCTTAACATAATAGGCAATTTAGCATACAAATGCGCCCCATAAAGCAGGATGTTGGCAGTGCAAAACTATAAATGTTAACCTTTGGGCAAGCTGTTACAAATGTGCTACAGGCTCTTGCAATTTTAATGAACTTGTTTGCACATATGAGGTTTATTTTGTACTAAACACTAGGATACACACACCCAGCAAGAGGAACACTTCAGAAATTCAGTCCTGTGGGAGTGATTGATGAAGGTCTGGTCTAACAAATTTGTTAGCTAGCATTTCATTTTTTAATTGTTCCCATTCTGAAGCTATATCCCATTCACCTATTATCAGAGATTTATACCAACAGGAAGGACGATGGCATTTTACCCATAGAAGTGTGACTGAGAAACAACACAAAACTCTCCTAACAGTGTTAGAGAAGATAGGAAGTATTTCATAACTGTAAGGGTTTGTGGTCAAGACCTATATCCTGGAAAAGTGCAGGTATTAATGGCTTTCCAGAGTTATTATTTCATTATTTTTTGTAAGGTGCTGGAAAGGCAGAAGATGTTGGAAATGTGAGAAATCTATAGTAATTTAAAATCTAAACCAGGATTAATAGTTATGAACTAATAGACAGCTGTGACTTTTCATTGAAAATAATTTGGGTTAATGAATCAAGGCCTAAGCATCCTCATAATCAGATGATCCTGCATGCAAACAAAGTTGCTCCATTTCAGGAATGGGCTTGCAAAACCACACATTTTCAGGCAGCTTTACTTGTCATGAACACAATACTCAGAATCTTGCCTTGATGGCAAGTATTTCTTCAAGTCCAAGTCTCTCACATTGTTTGGCTTTGGTAGGCCACTTCATTCCAAAGCAGAATTATTCAGAGCTACTCTTTCAGGCTAAATGTGTGAAAGATGACTCATTAAAAAGATGATATTTCACTCCTACCTAACTTAACTGACAAATTTTCTTCACCGTACACTCTAAGACTGCCTCAGCAAAATATCAAGTTTTCAGTTTGCATTCACACTGTTTAATAACATGATGTCTACTGAAACACGCATAACTAAGCACCTTTTTACTTTCTTATTCCTTCATGTAAAGATAAGGAACTCAATGCATTTTTTTTTTTCATTTGGCTATGAGGTTCTTTCTTTTTCCTTGGTTAACAACCTTAACTGCCAACAAAGCATGGATCTGGGTTACAAAGATAATACATGCAGAGATGAAAAAAGTACTTATCAGGTATTCAGGTATTTCTCCTCTCCCTAACAACTCATTTTATTCCTCATTGTGAATCTATGTATCTGGATACACACAGCTAACAATCTGGAGACTCATTAAGAAGAAAATGAGGAGTTTTATAATAACTTACATTATTATAAAGCATAAAAAATGTACATATGTGCAAAATGGAAAGTTAAAACATGAAAGACAGAGAGAAAATGTAGGGATTGTAAAGTCACTGGGAGTTTGCAGTTTTAGAGGCACAGGCAGTGAGAAAGGTTTCTCTTATATTATCCTTCAATATACAGTGCAGTGTACTCAATTCAGATCCAAAAATATTGCAGTACTCTCATGTTTACCTAAACACAAGAGCAGAATAAGTGTTTCATGTAGAGGTCCCCATGAGACCAGGATGACTGTCTTTATACATCTCTTTCCCAAAACAAATCTATAGAAAATTTGCTGAAGCTCTCAGAAATCTTATGATTTTTGCATTTCGCTATAAGGAAGATGTCATGCTTCCTAATACAAGCAAGCAAACAGTAAGGAGTCATCTTCCATCCCCACCCAAGCAAAACAAAAAAGTACCCCTCAGAAATGAACTTCACTTTGCTTTAGAAGCATGACTGACTATCTTACAGCAGTTCTGCTTCTAGAGTTCCATTGTTTTGTGGCATTGTTGCCCTCCAAATGAGAAAGGTTGCTTCTCTTGGGAAAAGAACCCATGTGCTGAGACTCTCAGTTATCCCTCTGAGCTTAGGTAATGGACTAGGAGACCTACACTGTGGAAGGGGCAGGAAGAAGTATCTGCTGCAGGTATAATTTATTTTTTTCCTCACTTAAAAACAGAAGAGAATATGAATTGTGATGCAAATCCTCCTAGTAGCAGAAACAAGCATTTTAACTGTGAGGCTTTCAGTGCGTCCCTTAATGGAATCCTTGCTTTTTACTGCTGGTCTCAATGACAGCACGCAAAGCTGAAGTATAGCACAAGTAAGAATAAACATGAGTAAACTGAAAATAAAGCAATTTCATCATCCTTATCTAGTTATAAAAGAACCTGCTGGCCAATCAACTAGCAAAGAATTAACTTCACTGACTAGCTTCCCTAGAAGCCAGATAAAATAAGTTTTAGTACATCAGTTTAGGTTGATTGGTATGCACAGACTGTATTATTTACTGAAAAAAACTATTTTTCCCTTGGGTGTAAGTGCAGCACAACCAGGAGATAAGAGTGCTTTTCATGTATCTATTCCAAAGGTAGCTTTCGTCTAGCACATTTATGTAGGAGTAATTTTGTCATCTTGGCAGCAAAAGATCTGCACAGATCCTACGTACATGCTCAGAGTGCCACTTTTATAATCACCCTGTGTGTGTCTTTGTGTCTGACTTGCTGTTCCATTCCCTGGTTGCAAACTGGCTATTTCATCTGGAAAGGAGCACAGAAAGTTACTTAAATTGTGAAAGCATCCCATTACCTTTAAACAGCCCACTTATTTAAGCTAGTTATTTTGTATAAAGTAAGACTGCAGAAGACACAGGATTTGTATTACCTTTCTTCCACTTGAGTAACCTGAAAGAAATTTAATACTTAAAAACCAAAACAAAAATGTGTCTGAAAACTGAAAATCATTCATTTAAAAAAAAAATTAAGTAATTTAAAAATTATTTCTTAGTAGTACTATTAAATTGGCTTAATTTAATTACTATTATCATACCCCACTTTGTATGAGGAGCACTCCATGCAAACAAGTCTAAAAGATGGAACATTTTTTGTTTGAATTTTAACAATAGAAATTTGTCTGCATGGTTGGTTGCTTCTGTATCTCTGTATTATGCCGCCTTACATACTGTTAAATATATCCTTAACATTAATTTTCTGTAGAAAACAACTAGCAAAATCGTTTGCGTAACTGTAAAAACAAAACCAAGTCCCTGGTATTGAAAAATACTCATGTTCATTTAAACTTGGCCTATGAAACATACAGCTCAGTGCTTTTCAGTTAAAATTTCTTAGTTTAACTTAATCAGATCTAATGGTGCAAAGGCAATTATCTTTCTTGTTCTAAGTTCAAGAATGCAACAAAGCTGGTGACGTTAGGAAGAATATTTATCTATACAATGACAGAAAAGGGTGAAGAAAAAGGAATTTATGGTGGAGCTTTCCATGCTGCTTGTATTAGTTGCACTGGAGGTTAAAACTTTCACCTTCTTAAACTTCCAGAACTGAGAAAGCTTGAGAACACATGAGGCAAAACCTGTACCATAACATAGAGATTACAATTCTGGCATTTGATTATCTCTATTCATTTATTTAGCAGGTGGAGATTCATTTTTTTTGTGTGTGTTATTTCAGTAATTTTATGTTTTATGGTACAAAGAGTTATCCTGAAACACAGAAGGAAAATCCTTGGATTGCATTCTCTTTTTCAAGTTGTTGTCTATTATGCTGCCTTGGGAAAAAGTGCTCAGCTGCACTGTGGCTCCACATACAGTAAAAGACAGAATCAGGACAGGAATGTATTTCTCATTGTTCCTATTAGTCTTGCAGAAGATACTCAGTGTCAATAGGACTTGAAGAAAACACTGACCATATACACCCTTGGATGAATGGCATAAGAAGCAGAGTTTCTTCAAGCCTTAGTGCCTCTGCCTTCTCTGAGTATGATTAGTATGTCAAATAAAACAAACAAGCAAAAATAAGAGGTATTTTTCAGACACGTGTCTTCTGAAAACATCTCAGTAATAATGGAAAAAACATTCCTTTTCATTTTCTGGTTTAGGAAACCCAGCACTTTCTTGTCGCATCATATCTGTAGCAATTGAACCACCCTTGCCTAAAATGTCAGGAAACTGTGAACCTGAAATACAGCAGCCTACCTTTGGCTCATGCCACTGTAATATTTATAGCTTTGTCCATTTCTCTGTATGTGCCAAAGTTTATTTTTGCCTTTGGCCCCCAGCCTCTCTCATCTTTCTGATCCATTAAACTTGTACGTTCAGATTCACAGGGAGATTGAGTATGATGCTTGACTGAGCTCGACTGATCTGTCATTCAGATTTTAAAATTTACAGAATTTTGTGATTATCTGCAGAGATTTTTTTTTTTTTGCTACAAATTTGGCAAAGCCTTCAAAGTATAAAGTGGTTGTCAACTATGTGAGTTCTCCTCATTTACCCCAAACACCTTCATTCTGTCTCTCATCAAACATAGCCATTTTGTTTGCTGTTAAAGCAGATTGTGTGTTTGTACACTCAAACATAGCAGCTCTTTCACCATCTGATTGTTCTGTTCCATTGGAATAATCTCTTTGTTTTCAGATCATGTTAATGATAAAGTTCAGACAGAAAGTAAACTATCAGACTGTATACACATGTGATTTCATACTGAAGTGCAGCAATAAAGTCTGTGCAGTGGATTATACTCTAAATGATTTTGCCTATTAAATTTGTGATGCCACTTCCTGTATCTTATGTAGCATTCAGTGAATTGACCGCTTCTACTGCTGCATAAGATGTTTTTATAGCATCCAGCACCTCACTTTAATTAAGATGCCTCACCTTTCAAACCAAAAACGTCACCTGATCGAATTAGATGCATTAAGAATTGAATCTAACACATGGTATATTAAATCACTTGATGAAATCAACTTGTGATTATAGAACAATGCAATGGTGTGCTTGTCTGGATTGCCTGCATTTTTAAGAAACCTTGTTTATGTGTAGCTTCCTTACTGGAATCTTCTGTTTAAGAAGGTTTCTGTTCTTCCTTGAGACGCATAACTGTGTGACTTTTCAGAGCCATGAGAGCAGATTCACCAAGATAGGCTCAAGAATACTGGTTAAAAAAAAGTAGATTATTTTTTACTGTGTGCCAAACATACCTTGGTGTCTCCTTTTCTAACATAACAAGGTTTCTTCCCCCAAAATGCTGATAATCTGTTGCCAAGCTTTACTATCTACTGTTTGGTACCATTCAATCAAGTACATTCATTTTACTTGTGCAAAAACTCTGTGAGATTGTGCTTATCAGAAAAAGGGTTTCTGAATGAGTTTGGCTTCACTTTTATGGCCCTGTTTCAAGACCAGCATCATGGTAGTGATAAATAGAGCTAAGGGTTGATTATTACAAACACTTGCTATCTTGAATGCATTGCCATCTCATTATGACATGTTCCTTATTCTGCATGGTCAGGTCTCTACACTCTACTGCATTTATGTAGGGAACACTGGTATTTAAGGTGGGAGAAAGCCGAGTGAAAACACACCATTTCTAATGCTTTTAAATACACTCTATATTAACAACAGAAACTGATGTTTGTATCAAAAATTTAACTGATATTAGGATTCTCAGGCAAAGATGACTATGGTTAAAGCCTAGAACTGAGGTAAAAATTTATGGTAGTCTGGGTCACCTGAGCATTGCAGAGCTATCAGCCAACCAACACATACAGACAATGAAAAGTATGGATTGCCTCAGACTTCCAAGGCAAGTTTGAGGACACTGCAGTACCATAAGGACTGCCAGACTTGGAAGTTTCTTATGAAAAGGTAAAACATGTCTTTTTATTTGTGATATAAATGAACACAACAAATGTCACCTATATAGCTCTATACAGCCTCAATGGAATATTAACAGGTAGATAATCAGGACATACTCTGCATGCAACACTTATTTTAGCTGTACTCTCGATGAGCTATGTGAAGAACTAAATTTATTATCATATATAACAAGTAATGAAATTACAGTTAATTTCTGGAATTCCTTAAATAGATGAAGAAATTACTCTAAAAATAAAGAGCAAAATTCAGACCTGAAGTGCATCAGCTGTTTGAAGTCTGCCTGGCAGCTGATTAAAAAAGTGGTGTTAGAGGCAGTTAGCACAACCCCTCATATAGCTGGCTGCCTGGGTGGTGGGTGGAAAACACTCTGCGCAAGCATACAGGTGACAGTGAGGCTTGACTGCATGGTCTCCATTGCTGCCCTCCCTGCCATACAGAGGGATCCAAAACACTGGAAAACGTGAACTGAGAGAAACCTATGAACATTCAAGAAGGGCAAATGCAAAGTCACATCCTTGGTATGCCATGCAACAGCACTGGGAGGGCATCAGCTGCCTACTAAGCACTTCTGCAGAAAAAGTTCTAGGGGTCCTGGTGTAAAAGCTGAAAATGCTACAGCAGCACGTCCTTGTGGAGGACTAACTTATTATGCAGCATTTTTGCAAGATGCTGCATTATGCTGCGTATTTGCAAAAACATAACATAATAAACAACATAAGCAGCTCAAGAGAACTGATTATTCTCTTTTACCTTTTAACAAGAGATCTAATGTCTGTTTTAAGTTACCTAGTGCGTATTTCACAGGAAAGATGGAGCCAGACTTCTCTAAGAGATGCACAAGACTAGTGGCAATGGACATAAAGTACAGCAAAAGAAGGTTTTTATTAGAGCTAAGCAGAAACTTCTTCATGCTGAAGGTGGCCAAACATTGTAGCAGAGGCCCAGAGAGACTATGAAATCTCCATTATTAGAGATACTTAAAACTTGAAAGAAGGAAGTGCTGATCAACCTCACAAACTAAGCCTCACTTTTAAAGGGGTAGACCAGATAATGTCTGAATGTTCTTTCCAACCTAAAATATTCTATACTTCTGTGGTTCTAGAATCCTGCATCTAGAATTTTGTTTACTTGTATTTCCAGCCAGAATTGCCCTACCAGTAACAGATTTTCCCTGTGTTGTTTGATTTGTTTCGTTGTTTTTTGGGGGATCTTTTTCCAGGGGCATGGGGTGCTGAGTTTTATTGATGAAACTTCCTTTAATATCTATTTCTCAAATTAAAAATCTTATGCCAGGAACATTCTTCAAAAGACACTGGCTGACAAATTATTCCATATTACAGATTTCTGAGGAGGTTAATTCATGGCAAATATAATGTTTTCCTCATACTTCCTATAACCCATTTCTTTGAGATCCAAATAAAGGCTGTCAGAGCAACAAATAAACTGTTCTTCCAGAATGTGAGAAATGCAATCTTTCCACATTATACTATCTCACCCTCTAAGGAGCGAAAAAGGATTTGCTTCAGTGAGGAAAGCACTCTGGTTTGTGACTTCCTCTTTTGTAGTTTCATATCTTATTTTTCAATGGATAAACTTTGCAAGTCAGATTTATATTCAAGTCTAAAGTTATGTTCTGTTGCAGTAAAATCAAAAGCAGCAATGACAGATCGATCTAAAGAAGAACAGGTAGGAACTGAACAGACCTTATTAATCTTTTCCTCTACTTGGTGGCACTCATGTGCCTTTAGTACATGAAGAGAATTTCATCTGTGGTATGTAAAGTTAACTCTGAAAAGGTCTTAGATTTCTGAGTGCCAGATACAATTGTTTCTGAGTTAATAACTTGCACTTTCTTGATAATTTGGAGATTTTTGTAACATTTCTTGTTATCAGTGCTCTCTGCCCAGCTGAGGAACGTTTAACAACATGGATTCCCTTCTGAGACATCTCTTCCCATGTTCTACGTCTGAGACAGTGGGATAAAGTCCTTTGTGGAAAAGAGGCCTCTAGAACTAAACTTTCAGGCATCTCAGTCCCCTATTTAACACATTTCAGCAGTTTTACCATGCATGGTAAAAAAATTCACCATCCTGTTCAATGTACTTCATTTATATTTAAGGCATAAACAAAATAATCGAGCTGCATATAAGGTAGTTAAACATGGCATCAAAGTCTAATGAGTACAACAGAAACGGGAGGATCCCATGTTCAAGCGGCCACTGACTGCTCCGTGTGTTTTTCATTAAATTGTTTTGTGTAAAAGGTAAACCATACAGCACAGACTGCCATGCTTCTGCTGCCTCTTTTCAGCTGCAAAACCAAGATCAGAGTATAAAGCTAATCTGAAACTGAGGTCAGAAACTACTAAACTGACATTACGGTAATGCCATAAATATTAGTCAACTGTCATAATACATACGTATGACTACATGATTTTAGCTAGGTTCAGAATACTACCACGCAGTATCTTCATTGCATTTATTGCCTTCTGATTAAAAAGATGTTGTATTTGTTATCTACTTAGGCACTGAAAGGTGCAAGGTACATTTTGCTGTCTTGTACAAAAAACATACAGCCATGTACGTTATTGTGATGGTTGACCAGTCTTAGTCCTGAGAGAAACTAACTCAAACTGAAAGAGATGCTGTGAGGATGTGGTGGCTAGGAGGGGATATCATCTCCGCACCATAGCACTGGTTTGCTTTCTATACTAGATCTGCTTCTTGAATTGCTTATTTTTGCATGAAAATGCTCAGGAACTAACAGAAGCTGAAGATGTAAGTCACTGGCTGTTGTCTTTCAGACAGAGTTTTGAAAAATGCATCTACTGGCTTTAATGCCATTAAAAGAATTTAACAAGTTAATGCTATAAAATTTAATTATCTTGATTTGAGTGTGTCTCTAGTTGTTGCATTTACATGATGAAAGTGCTATAAGGCTCATTATCTTAAATAAACTCCTAATTTTCTACTCACAGTTGCTAAAAGTGTTGTTCCAGAATCAGCAGCACAAAAATGAACATTTCATTCACTTCCGCATGGTTACAAGCCTTCAAGCTTAAAAGCTGTAACCTTCATGCTGTGACTGAAAAGAAATTGTATTTTGTAGGAGTACAAAACTGCCATTGCTAATAACAGGCCGCAGAGTTTGTCCTGAGTTTTGCAAGGTGTCAGCACTGAGGTAGGTCGGGTTCTGTCCAAGGTCTACGTGAGCTGCCCAGAGGTTTGTTTTTTCTTGGTTTTGCTGCAATATCAACTTTTCTAGACCCAGTGCCTATGCCTAATTTCTATTGGTACTCATATGGTACAGCTTTTCTTTTTAAATAGATAATTGTAACAAGTAGTTTAATTATTGTGCATTATTACCTACTTATGACTGCAGCATAGTCATTTTGTGTAGAGGAATACATGCCTCATGTGATAACAGAGGCATTAAAAACTGGAGACACAGCACGCTGTGTAGAAGTGTGTAGTCTTGAGATGACAACTAATGGGCAATTGTTGGCCCTGGACACTCTGTAACACCATTATAGGTAAGCTTCTAAGTTCCTGCCCCTTTTTCTGGGGTTACACTCACCCTTCTGCTTCTCCTTGGGTGTCCTATGATGACTTAAGTCTGTTTGGAGGGAGCTGGAAAAGTGAAGCACGGCATTTCAGCTATCCTTTGCCCTGAGGAGTATGATGCTGATGTTGAGGATCTCTTTTCCTTCTTTATCTTTCTATTTATCTGTTGTGATTTTTATGTTTTCCAACATGCTTTCACATCTTCCTCTATTTTCATTGACCTGCAGCTGCAAGTTACATACATATTAAATATGGAGCTCTAGCATACATACATACATACAAATACACATATACATATGTTTGTTCTCTTTTACCCTTGAAAACAGCTCTGCCCAGCTCCAGGTCTGCCCTTCTCTAAGTTACCATCTGATTATATGCATGTTTCCTAACTGCAAAAATCAAGATGAGATTCTTGAACTAGCTAACTGCAGAAAAGTGGATTATTCTGAACTCACAAAACAAACAACAAACCCCAATTAATTAATTAGAAATTTTGTTTTACAAGCCACAGGATGAAAAAATGAAACAATAAAAAAAGAAATCTGAGTGCTTCAAAGCATAAGACTTACAGGATAGATGGGAAACCAGATCTTTCTGCTCCCAGATTCCATTGGTAAAACATCCATGTGAGGGTGTTTCATTGTAGCAATTGTAGGCCGTCACTCAGCAGTAAGAAATTGGTCTGAATATCTGACAAAACAAACTTACCATTTTCTAGCCATCCCTAATAGCTTAGGAGATGGCTCTGTGGTTTGCATCAGTATTGCGGTTCATAAGTCTCTTTCAATAACATGTCTTTTCAGGATGAGGGGTATATATTCTTTTTTTCCAAACTACCATCACTCATGAATAGTCCTTCCCGTGGGACCTGACTGATGGCAAGTGTTAGTCAAGTGAGTGTCATTTAGTTTATTTTGTCAGAAGGTAGACACATTATTATCTTTGGTGACAGTGGCAAAGTTAAATTTAGTCCACGTTACATTTTTCAACTTCTGTAGGAGGCCTGTTAGTCTAAATAAAAACATGTCTGTTTTAAAAGGCAATTGGCTTCTGGTTTGTTTTCTCTGTATGGTTTCTTTTTAGTGTGCTGAATTATTTCCATTTAAAATTAATGTCATTAAACAACTATTGCACATATTTGCCCCACAGATATCACAGAACATGAAGCAGGTTGCTGGTTAAGAAAAACAAAGAACATGTTTGTGTCTGTCAACCAATAAACAAAATTCATTTAATTATACTTACAGAGGTTGGTGGTTTTTTTTACCATAGTCAGAATTACACTTGATTTTATTCTCCACTATTTTAACAATCATATGAACCTATAACTTTACTAGAATAAAGGCAGACAAAATTAGTGTTAAGGCCATAATAATTTAATTTAGTATGTTAGGCAGTAGCCAAATATCCCCATGCTATTATCAAAATCATTAATATGCTGCATGAACACACGAACAACAAAAATCCCTCATTTATTCTCCCTGCATACAGGCAGGATTAATGTCAAATACTCTCCTGCTTCCTGAATAAAAGGTTTCTTGATTTTGATGTGACAAATGAGAAACAAATCTCAGCCTAAACTTTTTCAGGAGCTGATTATTTTATATTGTGATTAGTACTTTTTTGACAGGCCCAGGTTCCAGGTGCACCAGAGGTAATACCAGTCAGCCATGCATGTTGGCAGAAAGGCAGCAGCAAGACTACAAAATGCTAATTCTCAGTATTCTGCTCCTACCTCCATAAGATTCAGGCTTTCCTTGCTGTAGTCTATGAGTTAAAATTGTGACCTGATTCTACTAGAATAAAACTAGGATGAATGCTAAATGTTTTTCTGATATGCTTTGGGATATTTTTCTTCTGGTGCAGACATCTGCAGAAATAACCACTCTTTTGCGGGCTACCAAGTACATGAATGCATGTTATCAGGGATTGTGTGATATAACATCTGCACCTTGGACAAGTACACAGTAATTCGATTTGCTCTTTCTGAAGAGGATAAAATCAGGTCCTCCCTGTCTGCTCTTCAGGAATGTGCAAAGGCAAAGGAACTATTAACATGGTTCTCTTGCTTCATCTGGGGGTTTATTAAAAAGCTGTTCTCTTAAATTATGCCCAGAGTGTCTAATTTTGTGGAACTGCCTAGACCCAAGCATGGCATGAGCAATGAAATCTGGAAGAAATAAATTGTGATACCAATTGAAATCATTAGCTCAGGATCAAAACCATCATTAACTGATGTATAAAAACTTCCCTTAGTCAGAACTATAGCACAGCTAGGATAACCAAAGGAATACACTGCATATTAAACAGAAGAGCAGTTCTTCACTTTTCCAGCCTTACACACTGTACTCCACAAGAACATTTTTATGCAGAAAGAATCCACATCTAGAGTAAAGGAAATCAATTATTTATGCAGAGGTTTTTTCAGATCATTTTGCTGTTCTTCAGAAATTGGACTAGAATGGGAAAGGGGAATAATTTTAAGCTAAGGAGTCTTAAAGCTTCTCTGCTAGGAATTCTCAACTTTATTCGTTTTGTCTTGCAAGCAATACAGTTTTGCTTTGAAATAAATTCCCCTTTAGTGTCATCCTCCTTCTTTGGGGAGCCTTTAAGGCAGTTCTAAGAGTCAAATTCTGCATATTCTGAAGGAGGAAAATAAATTATCTGCGAACTTACTAATACCAGGAATAACGCCTCTAAAATGGAAAAAAAAAAGCTTATCTACTTACTATTGCCAGAGACAAGACTACAAATTTCAGTTCAGCTACTCTAGGTAAAATGCTGTTTATGAGCTCTGTGCAACCATTTGGAATAATCCTAGCAGTTACAAACAGAAGAAAGGACTGGAAATTTCTTCCTCTCATCCTACTCGTTCTGAATTCCAAGATGACACATGAGAGATTTTTGATGCCTAAATACAGTCATCGTACAGCCCAAAGCTGACTTTAATATTAAAGAATCTGAAAAGCTACACATAGTGATAATGAAGTCAGCAGCATAGGTGTGACTAATGTAGTGTGCAGGACCTTCAGAGTAAAGATTTCCAAGACAAATCTTTCTAGGCAATTCCACACAAAATTTGACATGACCTGACCTAATGCTTTGCTTAGGATTTCCTCTGCCCACAATCATTGAAGCTACATTAAGCCCAGACCTTTTGAGTAATCTTAGATGCTTTTTATTCAGCCAACACCCTGTGCTGCACACTGTGTACTGTACAGGCAACCGTGTGCAATTTTACATTCATGCTCTATCCATTATACTCTGATTCTGGATTGGTATGTCTCCCCAGAGCAGCAGTACTGACAGATTTATGAAGCCACCTTTGTTGTTTTTTCCAGTTTGGAAACCAAAGTTTAACCAGCACACAGGCAGAAAATAGAAACAAACTTATTGTCCTACCTTCCTGCTGCTGGATTTCAGTTGATCATTGAACCAAACTGCTGTGAAGGGCCTTGCTTTTCTTCTAATGCTTAGCTTCTAATGCTTTTTTCTTTAAGTTATTTAGTGCTTCTGGAAATGCTTTACCTTTCCCAAAGATACCTAGTTTCTGGTTTTTAAACCACTAGTACCATGGTGGATGAACCTGATACTTTCTGTCTTCACGTTTCTGAATAAGACTTTCTGCCCTCAATCTGGTAGTAGTTTGGCCATGTGTGAAAGTTAATTTTAGAGCTAAGTCTTTATATCCTGAAGTTGTAGTTCTAGTTCTAGTGTTTTATGCAGATTTAGAGATGATTTCCTACAAAAAGAAGTACTGCAGAATGACTGATAAGAAATGGACTTCAATGGCATTCATGGTACCTTCTCATGTATGAAGTTACTTGATTTATCAAACAAACCTTAAATAGCTTGTACTTTAAAGCATTATTTTCATTATATTATTTCTATTGTATGATATGCTGTTTTCTATCCTCAAATATATTGGCCGGTCAATTAAATAATGGTCTATTTAAATTAGTAATTTGAAATAGATCAGTTACATTTACTAAATACAAGTGTCTATGACAGCTAATTGGATTGTACATGAAATTTATTGACTTGTAATTAGAATATATTGGTTTGTGTGTGTAGCAAACTGTTTACACTACGTGTGCCGTCTGCCATGATCAGTAATCATCACATTTAAAACAGATGGAACTGTATATAGAGCATATTGGGTTTTGTATGCATGATAATACATTGGAGCAGTTTACATGCTGAAATATATATAATATACATATATATGAAGTTACGGAACCCTATTAAATAAATGTTCTTTCTATGTCCTCCAGCAACAGATCCCATATACTTCAAGAAATAATTAAGCTATTAGAAATGTTTATTTATGATTCTATTTATTCTATTCTCACAGTGTATCCAAATGAAGGAACTACATCTAACCAGCTGTTAGTGAAATCAAGATACTCATTAGGATGTATGAATATAACATGAGCGTGTTTTGCCTTTGACATGCGTATTTACTCATATTAGTATATCCAAGACAATCTGATGATTGATAGTCACCTGGAAAGGTTGTGAAAGTGTAAGCAATTATTCAGTATGCAATACAGTGGAGAATCAAAGTACTTTGTTCAAAACAGATTTGCAGTTTTCTTTAGTCACAGTAAATGAAATCCATGAAATAAGATCTACAGGTTTCTATGTGGGATTGCAACACACCATTTTCCATGGAGGTCCAATTGCTCCACAGATCACACAAATTATCAGTCTGCTCAAGGTCCTGAAGCAGAGGAAGAGAATGAGACTGCAGTAAAATGGTCAAAAACTAGAACACTAGCTTCAGGAAAACATGCAGAGGAGCCATTTGTGGGAAATTTGAGCACTGCATGGTATAACCCACTTTAACCTACAATTAAATATGAACTAGCTTGAAGAAGAAAGGAATTACATTACTTTGGGTGCATGTCAAATAATGTCCTATTTTCATAACAACTTTAACAACGTAAGCAGTTTTATAATAAAGTATGAGAAAAAACAAAGCTGAGATTGTCTGAGAAAAAAGTAAATATGTTCTAGATTTTTTTTCTCTACGCTTAGAGCCAGCAAGTAAATTTTGGACAATTTCCACTCTCAGACCTGTTAAAAATTCCTTTGACTAAAGTGGTCCTTAGCATTGACACATCAACTATTAAAAGCATATTAATCATTACATAGAATCATAGAATAGTAAGAGTTGGACAGGACCTTAAGATCATCCTGTTCCAATCCCCCTGCCATGTGCAGAGACACCTCACACTAAACCACACCACCCAAGGCTCTGTCCAACCTGGCCTTGAACACCACCAGCAATGGAGCATTCACAACTTCCCTGGGCAACACATTCCAGTGCCTCACC
>JASSUY010028288.1:0-33167 GCA_032466535.1 Forpus xanthops | reverse complement strand
TTCTTATCTCAACCTGTGGGAGTTGCATTCTTTTGATTCTCCTCCCCATCCCCCGGGACTGGGGAAGAAAGAGGGGAGTGAGTGAGAGAGCGGTTGCATGGGTTTGAAAGCCTCAAACCACAACAGCACTGCATTTTAATTTCACTGGCATTGTTAACAGGCTTTGTTGTAGCGACATTGCTGCAGCTATAGCAGGTTTGCTGGCAGAAGCTGCCACTCTGGCTGCGCAGTGAAAAAGCTAATAGCAAGATTTTCAGAGGCATTCCAAGAATAGCGAGCAGCAAGATAGTAATCTGGCACCCACACATAAACTGCCTCCTCCCCATTCCCAAACCTCAAAAAAGAGGAAATCTCACTGAATGGGCTGCAAAATGGAAGGTGGGTGTGACATACTGTTGCACACACGGTACTGAATAATTGCAGCAGATGGAAGCAACTTTGAGGAGGAGGGAGACAGAATGTGTCTCAAACTGCTGCAAAATTAGAGGAAGACAAATGTTTCATAACCCCATGAGGTGGGATACATGCCTGTGTTCAAACAAGCAAACAAAAGCAATCTTTCAGATTTCCCCCCAAGATTACAGCATGGGGCATGAGCCTGGGGAATAAGCTTGTGCTTGGCTGCTCCATGGAAATGCACCTGAGCACCCTGATGTGTGTGACAGAGGTGGATGAGTTATGCTGAGTTAGTGCTGTCCTCCCTGTCACCCCCACACTTATCCCACACACAAGTCAAGGTGGCACTGTGATGCCTTCATTTGTTCAGTTGACATCCAACAGCTAATTAGATGGGAGGAAACCTTGGGCTTCTTTTGCATATCACATACTAACAGGAGAAGAGAGGAATGTGTAGAAGATAACTCAGTGGGATTTGTAGAACCATGACACAGCTTGCAAGAAACTGCTTCTCCGTCCTCTTCCCAGCTGTCTGCACCTTTTGGATTGCATAGATAATTCAGATTTAATACAGTGTTCTAATAGACTTTCCTTAAAATTCTCCATAGCTGAGATTGGGGATTTTGATGAAACCATAGATCGTGAACATTTGGCGAAGAACAAGTATATACCTCAGCAAGAAGCACTAGAAGATAAAATCATGGAATTCCACCGTAGCCACACGTAAGGCTTTTTTGTTCTTGTTAATGTCACCTTTTCCTTTAGAGTAGTTCTAACTGTAAATATGTGCTACATCATAAGTGCGAAACAGATTTGGACCTCTGAGTTTCTCAAATGCTGCTTCTTAAAAAATGTTCAAGCCTGTGAGTTTCCTGAAGGTTACTCCTGCCCTCGTCATCATAACAAGATGTTTAAAGAGCAATTGATTTTAATATTCATTCAAGCATGCCATGATTTTACAGTCTATTTCATACAAAATGCTTCACTGCTGATTTTCTGCATGCAGGTATGATTGCAAATGATTGATCAGCTAGGCAGTTCTGACAACAGTCTTTTTCATTTCAAGGACATCGAATGTTGACTTTTCAGCTTTCCCTTCTTTTTACCACCGGTCTAGAGATGGGTGAAGGAGTTTAGCAGTAGTTTCAGGAAAAGCACATACTGCTTGCAGAATTAGGGATTTGGGGAAATTCAGTCCAAGATAATGCTGCACATTGGTATCCTAAGGCCTGGAGAAAAGACTAGTGGTAAGAAGATGGTTAAAAGAATTACAAATAAGGCATAGAATAGTTGGAGGTTTTATGCTGTTGAGAATAATTTCAAGACCTGAATAGTTTCATTTTAAGCTAGATTAAATTAGATATGAGTGGTAGGGAGTTCTATAGCAGTAATAATCAGAACTTCTGCATAATTCTGTCTTGATTAATTTAGTGCTCATGGGTCCCCAACATTTTTGTTAAGGTTTTAATGTCTTCTGTTTTACTTAATTTCGGTATTGCATGTACTTTTACAATGAGCAATGTCCATGCACACTTCTGTTTTTCTGGTTTGGTTTTTTTTTTTTTTTTTATTATTTGTTAGGAATGTGGCATGTTGTTTTCTAATGGGAAATACAAAGAGGGGTAGTGAATTCTGTTGAAGTTAATGGTTCAAAATCTGTCTGTATCATGTGTTTCAGAATTGGAGCAATCAAAATTTCTAGTGGACTGTAAAGTCTGTGAATTCTTTGATACTGATTAAGACTAAGATAAAGCTGTTGTTCTACCTGATATAAATCTGGGAACATAATAAAAACATATAGATCATACACCTCTGGCAGGTTTCAGTCTCTCTGATGAAATGTCTCTGTTCTCTGAAGGACCTATTAATCTCTATTAAAATGTGTGATGGATTTGTGTGACTTCTCTGTTTTCTTTCTTAAGGGGACAGACACCAGCAGAGTCAGACTTCCAGCTTTTAGAGATTGCCCGCCGGCTGGAGATGTATGGAATACGCTTGCATCCAGCCAAGGACAGGGAAGGGACAAAGATCAATCTGGCTGTTGCCAACACGGGCATTCTGGTGTTTCAGGTTAGAACTGCTCAGAACATGACTTTGTACTTTATAAAGCGCAGAGATTTACAGTGATGAGCATTTAGGACCTGAGCCATGTCTGAAAGAATTTGGTTGGGAAAACTCAGGAACTTCCACAATTTTCGTAACTATGACCTTAAACCTTTTATACCTGCGTTAGGTCCTTCACTTCCAGGGACTCTCACGTTATTTGCATGCACGGGGTAAAACCCCACTTATGGCTGCAGTGTGCTGTTCAAGATGCAAACTGATCCATAGCTTACAATTTGCAAGCTAGTCATGCTGATACCTCCTACATATACCAGAAGGTAGGTATTGCAGGTGTGGTGCATACTAAATGGACGCAAAGCAGGGACAAATTAAACAACAGACAACCGGAGTACAAGGAGAAGGATGTATGTAGTGAATGTAATCTCTGCAGCATTACTTTGCCAAGAGTTTTTGCAATTTTCTTGACCAGCCTTGGCCATTCTACTTTTTGCTGAATCCATGAATCTTCCCTGAAAGATCCAAAGTATTTTCCTTAGATTTCTTTCTTCTTCTCTCCTACCCCAATCAGCCTCGCAAATGTTTATGAAATATCGTTAGTAGATTTATCAAATTCTTGTTCTGCAGCTCCCTTTAGGTAAGTAATGAATTGGGCTTTTGCAGTTGTGAAGGTACAGGTAGTTAGGTGGTATAAACTGCTTCCACCTCACATGGAATTGTGTTTGCTAGCATCCAAAATTGTATTTACCTCACTCTGTGTTAAAAATAAGTAACTGTTCTTTAAAATAAACGATTTTACACTTGTATTGATTATTCATTTTGTTTGACTGTAGTTAAAATACTAACGTTTCTAACTTTATAAAGTACGTTGAGTCCTTTAATGAAGAAAACCAAACAGCAACAAACAGGGAATACTCTGACCTAAATGCTCTGAAATAGACATTAAAAAAAAAACAAACCCAACAACAAAACCAAAAAAAGGCATATAAACCCCAAACAACTAAATGTGTGTCTAGTAAAACCCCAAAACTGAAGCATAGGTTGAAGCATCAGAACACCAGAGTGATGTTAGAAATGCACCTAACTAATTGTATGTTCAGGTTCATCCCCTGCTCCCCCACAGTATTTTCCTCAGCTGAATTACTGAATTGCAGAACCTTATAAATTAAGACTGTCTTTCAGCTAAAAGTACATGTTCACATAAAACAGCATAGACCTCTCTGGCCTGATTTATAAAGCTCTAAAATTCATTCATCTCTCTGTGTCCTAATGTGTTTGAGACTTTCAAAACACATCTTTTATGAACTTTCAGAAATGCTTGGAGATTTTGCTGGGTCAAGCTCCAAGATTGAATACTGAAAAGGAAGTCAGGTTCTAACCTGCTGGAGTCTGTCCAGCAATTGGTGTCTGGCAGTAAGCTTAAGGCTTCCTTTAAGCACTTCACAGGGCAAGAGCCTTAAGTTCATCTCTTTAGTTTGGATATAACTGATAAAAATTGAACTATGCAAACCTCATTAGGAGAAAAATAAGGGTTCACTCACAAATGACAAACAGTAGTCAGGCAGACTTATTTTAAAGCCTGTCATTTATTTAGAAATGAGTGTCACTGCTGCTGAATATTCTAAGGGAGATTAATTATGGATTCTTAGACAGCAGGTTGACTTAGCAAAGATCTTCACACTGTCATTACTCCTACGTTGTCTGGTGACAGCACCCAAAACAGCATAGGTTTCTGCATTTAGCAATCCTATAGTAGCTCTCAGAATTTTGCGCTGTAAGCATGTTTGTACTAAAGTCTTTACTGAGCAAACTGCTGTAATAAGTTTTTTAAAATAATATGTCAAATACTTTTAAACGTAGGTAAGATCGAGACTTCTGGGGGGGTAGGGGCTAAGGATGCAGTGTCTGGGAACTGTAGTATTTCGAAGATAATTTCTCTCAGGCTTGCTGTTTGCTTCAAGGTTTTGATTGCTTTTTGGGGAAAAGCATTTTATGACTCTTTACAGGCAACTTATTTATTTAAGTTTCATTTACTTCCATTGCTCCCTATGATAAGAGCTGAGAATACTTCCAGTTCAGTTGCTGTTTTTCCCTCAGCTAAGTAGTATTTAAAAGAGTGTTTATTTTGCCCTGTAGGCAGACTAAGAGGGAGGAAATCTACCCCACCAAAGTGAGGTGACACATTATGTATTTGGATTCCCTGCATTCTCTGTACCTGGTAAAAAGAGAAGAAGGCACCTCTGGGAGGTGACTTGGTCCACTGAAAATCAGAGTCAACATAGTGGAACAAGATAACATCATCGGGCAAAAACTGGACCACCCTGTTTTGTGCAGTTGGTACTGGGTGCAAGTATCTGCTTCCAGTCACAGCACCAGTTGCCTTATGGTTTGCATTATCAGAGAATGAATGATAAAACATAATTTCATGTGAAGTGAACAGATGATTTATTTATGACAAGCTTACTCTAGTGGTTTAGGTTTCTCCATTCAGATCTGGAATGCTTAAACTCTGCTGTCTTTTTTCTCTGTAGGGTCACACCAAGATCAATGCCTTCAACTGGGCTAAGGTTCGAAAGCTGAGCTTCAAAAGGAAGCGTTTTCTTATCAAACTACGGCCTGATGTGAATGTAAGTTCTTGTTAAGAATGGATGAAGTTGACAAAAGATTATTTGGTAACTTATTACTCACAGGTCAAACATACACTTTTATCGCCTAAAGAAGATTTATTTGAATTAATTTCTTATGTTCACTCTTGGTACTGTATGCATCAACCTGGTATCTCAGGTGACAGTTCTAGCAAAGGAAATGTTAACTAAATGTCACAATTTGTCTTTTGGCTGTGACTCTGGTACTATGTCATCAATTCTTAAGTTGTAACATGTAAACCACCTCTTCTCATTAATTTTATCTCTGGCATATTTGTGAATGAAAGGAAGTTAGTGCAATAACTCTGATGCTGTCAGTCAAATTGTTGTCTCAAAGTGGGAAGTATGGGGCCTGTTAAGCCTAAAGGGCAGTGAAAAAAACTTTTTTGTTTGTTTGTTTTTTAGTGTAGCACCTGCTTTGTCGGTGTAAATCTCTGTAATATGTGTTGCTTGCTTCTTTACATTGCAAATGCTGTCTCTGTTTGCAGAGTTCATTCCAGGACACCCTGGAATTCCTTATGGCCAGTCGAGATTTTTGCAAGTCTTTCTGGAAGATCTGTGTGGAGCATCATGCCTTTTTCAGGCTTTTTGAGGAACCTAAACCAAAGCCTAAACCTGTTCTTTTTTCTAGAGGTTCATCATTTAGATTTAGGTAAGACCTGCATTCTTCTCCCACCTTTGTTGCCTCCCCATTTCAAAATCACATCCATAATGATCTAAGATTATTTTTCACCTTCCTTTATTTACATTGTAGTTTGCTCCTTTATATTTTCCATTGCATCTTCTCAGCCAGAACAGCGCAAATAACACTATAGGGAAAAAGCCTGCATTAATTTTGTATTAGGTTTTGCAATGTAGCTTTCTGGAAGTATGATATAAAATGTATATATTCCAGCTGTTTTCACATAAGAAAATCCATGTGTGTCCTAAGCAACACTAGCTGGCAATTTTTTGGCATTCTTTGGATCCTCTGCTTCTAGTGTGGGATCCTTCCTATGTAACAGAGTAGAGGTTTTTATTTCCATTGCATGTTGCTGTGGTAAACCCATTTCTGTGCAGTTAAAAGCAATGGCTTGTCTTCATGCTGAGCCCTTTATGCTTGCAAAGGATTCATGTGAGATGACCACCTATGCTAAGACCAAATCTACTCGCAATATTGTTAAAGCTGTAGAAAAGTTTTTAATAGTTGGGTTAATGGTTTTTTTTTTTCTTACACTGACAGAAGCCTTACTGTATTGTATTGCATATGTGGGGGGAGGGGGGGGCAAATCCTTTCATTCATACAGTTTGTTTGCAAAGCTGATATAAGCTGAGCAGCTAGGAACCCTCTTTGCTGAGATAAGCTGTACACTCCAGTTGTCTTGCTCAAGAATGCAGCAGATATGGCCATTCAGTCTCTCTCTTCACTTTGTTTCTTGCCTGCAAAGTAAATTAATCAAGATGGAAGGACCTTTGTTAGAGTAAACAAGCTATAACTTGTCAAGTTTCTGCCTAAGTAGAAGACTGTAGGTCCATTCAACTTACCTTCTGCTTTAGAGAGCAGGTTTCGGCTATGCCTTCCACCCAATGTGGTCTGTGCTAAATAAATTCAGTAACTTTTTCCAGACCTTGTGGTAATTCAGTTGGTTGAAAGCTTCTAATGAACGGGAGGAATTTGTTTCTCTGTTGAGTATTCTCGAGGTGTGGGTTTCCTTTACTGCTTCCAGTTTACTTTAGAATTTATAACTTTGCAGAGTAAGAAATGCTGGACTTTCTCACTACTTTTTGACAGCCTGTAGCAAAAAGAGTGAAAGGGATTTCCAGCCTACAGGAAATATATATATATAAGCTTAGTTGATGTTTTTCGTAGTAGTAACTGAGTCATGAAATGCATTTCTGTTCTTTTTATCTTGGTTCCATGGCTTAGTCATACTAGGGAAGGCTGGTATTTGACTCAAAATGATTCAAGAATATATCTTGTTCCATGAGAGGAAAACTAAAAGCCTGCTTTGCTTTTTCTGTGGTGGCATCCCAGTAATGTAGTACCCCATAAAGAGTACACAACAGAATTTAAGCAGCTCTGAAATGGCATCCAAAAGTAGCTACATAGTGAAAAAAAAAAAAAGAGGCAAGTAATGTGCAAGTTGATAAAAATATGTGTTTATTTCTGTGTTTTTCTTCCAGTGGTCGGACTCAGAAGCAAGTTCTTGACTATGTTAAAGAAGGAGGGCACAAAAAAGTGCAGTTTGAAAGGTGAGAGGAAATAAGTAACCTGTTCAAACATTTTTTTAATCAAAGAAAAGTAACAATTTCTAGGCAGTTATATCCTAAGACCTTGGCACCAGTCCAAGATAAAAAAAAATTCCTTCTTTGCTGGTTTGACACTTTATCCCTTGTATAATTCTGCTTTGGTCCTGAATATTTTGGTGGAAGTTGGTATAACCCATGGTTTCCTTAAAATCAGTATTTTTCAGTCTTTCAGCAGTGAATGTCATACAATCGCAGGTAACTTCTTCCCATATTGATTTTCACTCTTTTTGGTGAGTTATCATTAATGTATAGGAACAAGGATATTCAGCTCATAAATTATACTGGAAGTAACAGAAATTGGCATAGCCAACCTCAAGTGAGGGTCTCCAGGGAAATCTTCCAACCTGATAGAGCCAGTTCTGTCTGAGCTCATCTTGTTCATGATGAACGGAAAGTAATGGCCAAGATGCCACAAAGGCCATGACAACAGTTCCTTGCTTATGAGTCATGTTCATGTGATAGACCATTTTTGCTTCAGTGCCTCTCCCTTTTCTTACAGTGATGTGTTTGCAGCACATAGTGCATTGAAATTTTACAGAAAGGAGGAATGTTAATATGGTTGGGAGCAAACTTTTATGAAAGCTGCTATTGAGGGGTTTAATTTTAAAAGGCATTTCTCTTGATTCCTGTTTGCAGAAAAAAAAAGGCAATGAAATGGCTTCTTACTGTGATTTTCCTTTTATCTCCAGGAAACACAGCAAGATTCAGTCCATCAGGAGTCTGACTGCACAGCCTTCAGAACAGCATACAGAAGTGCCAAAACAAGTCAGTGATGTTGATGAAACCCTGGCTTACGCCTTTTAGATATTTCTTGTTAGATTACCCTGATCACTGTTTTTGAAACTCTAGGTTCATAGATTTCTGCTCACTTACCAATTAACTGGGAGCTGAGGAGCCCTGAGTATTGTAAGTTTTAGGTTCTTCAAGTAGGACAGGTTCATTTTCACTGTGGAATAATGTTACTTCCAGACAACCAGACAAATATAAATAGAGAGCTTATCTGAGCTGTACTAATGACCATCTGAAAAAGCTACAGTCTGCAGTGTTATTGCTAGGGTCCTGGATTCTAGCTGGTTATTGCGTCTAGGAAAAGTTTAATTCTTTTCCTTCACTTGTCCATTACAAGGTGTTTTGTTGTATTAGCCAGGGAGAAGAATTATTTCCTTAGAAAAATTACAGCTCTGAGCACTATAGTCATAATCTCTGGTAGATACCTAAGGTATTTATCTTACATTATTAGATGCTATGCATTAGGAGTTTGCAAATCCAATAGCAGAGAGGTTGCACCAGCTGCATTTTCCCAGGTCCAGCTAGTAGTAAGGCTGCAAATGTATTCACTATAGACACCCACATAAATGCAAATATACAATGTATATAAACAAGCCAGCCACATAGGTAGAAGCAAACAGAAAACAGCACTCCCACAAGCACAGTGCCAGTGGCCTCACCCTGTTACATTCTTTGGCTAATCAGGATGCAAGTTCTTTAGTGAAAAATATGCATACTTATATACAATATGGATACTTCCCACAATTGGTCTTAGACACTCAGTCTATCCAGTAGTGGGCCCCTGGATCCCTAGGTCTCCCAGTGGCTGTGCATGCAATCCTGCAAGGCTCACAGCCCCACTCCAGTTACTGGTGCTCAGATACAGAGACACACATGCTGTGGGTTTCTTCAGTAATTCATCTTAGACAGTCTGTCCAGTAACTGACATTTGAATCCTCAGGTTCCTGGTTACCTCAGCCACAGAGACAAACACATGAAAGATGTCTCTCCGATAGCTGGTACAGACTTAAGACATTGCTAGTAATTGACTCCCAGGCCCAATGGTCTTCCCAGCATCTGGCTGACCTGGCTTACGTCTGCTCCAGTATGTGGCTTCCATCTCTTATGCTAGTTATTAACTAGTCCAGTTGAATGTTCGCTAGCAATTACACATTGGCCTACCTACCCAGCCAGGTCTGTTGCTTTGGTCTCTCCACAGTTGCTGCTATTACAGACATACCCAGACCATGGGGTGATGGCTCTCTTGGGACAGCATCCAGAGGAGCCAGGTCAGGGAGCTCCATTTTCCTGACTAGGATATTGGGGTTCCTCCACCTGCCAGTGTTTTTCTGTGATCATCTATGTTTGTTGAGGCAAACCTTTAATCACATAATTTTATGTTAGATAAAATTTAAATGTCAGGTTCAAGCTACTAGGTTAGTGTATTTAAAAATGCTACACGAACCTTCACCTTCATTGCATTGCTTCCTTCTGATATTCACAGTCTCTCTCATTTCTGCCAATCTAAGAACTTCAGAGAGTTCCATTACAAATGCAACCCATTTGAACTATCTTTTAGCGTTTTAAAATAATGAAGACAAGCTCAGGCACATAGACCATAGCTAGAGGACCAGATGCAACATATTTATATATGCAGAAAAGTCAGTCCATGAACTAGTGGCGGGTATGCTCCAGGGATTGAATGTGGGGTGCTCAAAAGCCCACACATGGCTTTTTTTAGTGTATATGGATAAGTAGGCTGTGCAGAATTTGTCTTATGTGTTTATCTTTTCCTCCAGCTTTTCAGAGTAGTGTGAACAGGTTGATGCTCTAGAGTGTTGATAGGCTGCCTTAGGGCATGGGAAGACCTCAAATACCACCACATTGTCTGCCTTCTCTTCCCTTTCGTAGCTTATATATTTTTCTGTTATTTAAGATCAGAGACCTCTTTTTTTTGAATTGCATTTGTTCTGAAGCTTGGGTTACCTCTTCTACTTTCAAGAGATTCCTATGTTGTACTGCGCAAAATTCTGGTGCATAATTACATTCCCTCTGGCTCCCTTCCCTCCCAAACCTCTCCCTATCCCCTTTCCTTCCCCCTTTGTCTCCCCCTTGCCTTCCCTTTTTTATCTTAACAGAGCTCTAGCTTTGCCTATGGAGACGACAGTGATAGTGCAGCAGTGCAGAGCTGCCGGCAAGGAAAGGAAATAAAAGCGTCACCAAAAGACACTGGACAGCACAAGAGCCATTCCTTAAAGAAGAGCCCAAAGGAAGGCAAAAAGGTGGATGGAGCAGTGGTATCAACAGTGGAGGAAGAAGAGGAGGCTGCTAAGGACAGGATGCAGCAGAACAGACCTCAATCACAGCAACCAAGCACAGGTCCAGCTTCCAGGGCTGCTCATGGCAGCAGCACCTCCATTCCTTTCATTGACTGCAGTGATGTAGATAGCGAGTATGATCTGCTCAGAGGACAAATAACCCGGTCATATTCCCAAACAAATGACAATTATGAGGGTGATTTGACCAGTGGTGCCTATATTCACTACAGAGATGAAAATTGCAATAGAACCAGATACAGGGATTCCTCAGCTTCTCTAAAGTCTTCCCAGTATCTCTCTGAAGAGTACCTTGATGATGATAACCCAGCTAATATCTCCTTCTACACTGGGGGAAGCCCCAGGATGACAAGGCACAGCTCACTGGTTGACGAAATGTTTAGAGGGCCAGGGAGCCGTAGCCCACTGGCCACTCCATTGCCTCCCAGCAGCAAAGGATCAAGCCCTAACATGAGCCTGAGTAGAACTGGCTCTCAGGGTTATGTCTCAGAAAATGGGCATGACTGCAGGGTGAGGACTGGGAAGGAAGATAGCCATGACAGCAGCTGCCATGGCTATTGCAGATATTCTCCAGGTTCTCAACAGTCTCATGCACAGAAAAAATCAGATCTCTGCAATAAGTCAGTAACAGATCCATTTATCCTAAGTCAAATATCCTCAACCCCAGGGGGAGAGTATAGATCAGAGAGGTATTATAAAGGAGGCAGGGTGGCTAAGGTGTCTTCTCCAGAAGGCAAAATGATGGCCAATGGTATGCCAGCTGGGGCACAATCAAAGCATAGCCCAGTCATACAGTCGCTGCATGCCAGTGGCAAGGTGGATCGCATGGCTGCAGTCCAGATGATGGAGGGCTCCACCAGCAGTGGGACAGAATCTAGCGATTCTGATTCAGAAATCATTAACCCCTTCACTCACCCCCTGGTGTTTGGAAATCCCATTGTGCTGAGTTCCTCTCCCATGCCTAGAAATAAGTACTCATTTGGAAGCCTTCAGCTTGAGGAGGAGGTAGAGGAAGATGTGTCTGTTCGTCTCAGTGATGAAGATGGTGTGCAGGTGTTCAGCTGCTAGGGACCAGGGAGTATAGGACCTGTGGGTACTGTGATTGCTCGAAGTGGTTGCATCTTCTGGGACTCACGAAGAGTGGCTGGTAATAATTTCAGTGTGTGAGCTGTTTCAAAGTCTATCATTGTACTGACCAGCTAGAGGGAAGGGATGCTGGAAATACAATAGTAAGTCTCAATGAAGCTTAACAGTAATACATCTCTGAAAGGCAGGAGGATTGGAAAATTATTACTGATTTAGGTACCTTTGTAATACTTTATACACTCACCAGTTCTTTGTATGAAGTCATATTTTACTCATATATTGTAGCTACTTTGACACTTGACTAGTTATTTTAACAAAACAAACAAAAATGAAATTAGGTATGTTGTGCTCTTTTGTATTTCTATTACTTTTTTTTTCCTCTCCTGTATAAGGAGAACAACTAATTGAGTGCCTCAACAGAGTTGGAGTTAAAAACTTGCAGCCAAATGCAGGCAGCTTGATATTCAGGATCGAGTCTTGTTGAAATCCTGAAATACACTGGAAAATCTTTTCACATCAAGAGTATGTTTAGTCTACTCATCTTCATAACCCATGTTATAATCTTAACTGATGAACTGAGGGTACAAATCAGGCATGTATGTGGGAACAATGACAGAACAGTGACAAGCTTTTTCTTCAGTGGGTTCAACAGGCTGATTTGGTGATGGAGATTTTGAAACTCCAAATTCTTCCTTGGGCTAGAAAGAGAAGAAGATGAAAAAGATAATTCAAGTGAACAAAACACTTAGATTGAAATAGCTCTAACAAAGAGTGGTATGAGTATTACTTGCAAGGCAGTCCTTTATATCCTATATCAATGTGGCATAAAGATTAATTGTAAGGGATTTTTTTCCCCCTCCCTTATTCTTTCAGTGAAATTATTATGGAGACATCAAAGTTTTGTGGTGGGTGATTTTTGGTGGGGGTTTGGAGATGGTGGCTGTTTTATTTTTTCTTTGATCATGCAAAGTCTTTCTCTGTACAGCATCCAATTATTCTGTCATAGGCAATTTTTTTTTGTTACAGTGCCACCTCATAAATTTTTCATCCCCTGACACAGAGAAAGATGGCACTAACTGTTCCAGGCTTCACTGTACATAGCATAGTGAGATTTTAGCCCATGTGCAGAAAGAGAATAATTCTTTGTAAGCCTCAAATTTACATGCTCAAAGTATTGAGAATTAAGGCTGTATCCTAATAAAATCTGATTATAGTTTCTTGAGTTAAGGAAATACAGATAAAAGGTCTCCTGTATAGAAAGTGTCCTGCAGTTATTACAGCTGGGAGATAAGATGTGCTCTGTAACACTGGCCTTAATTTCAACTTTCATATATTTTTCTTGTGGGGGAGTGGAACTAAATCTGTGAATTTTAAGTGATGAACAACAGCATTGACTGAAATGCAGGTCACTTGCAGTGATCTACATCATGCACTGCATGCATGCAATGATAAAGGTCCACCCACATAAGTACTGATGAATAAGTTACAGGAATTTGTAAATCTAGGCCATATAAAATTTTGAAATTTGTTTTTACAAAAATAGTAATATAATTCTTTTTAATTTTTCTACTGCCTTGGTCTATGCACACTTTAAGAGTTTAATCTGAGTGAAGGATATTTAAGAAGATACCTATAGTAGTTAGGCATGTCTTGTTATATTACTTACTTTTTTTGCACTGAAATATATCTTTGTGTAAATATAAGTTCTAACCTGCTCATCTCCTATAGTGTGTTAGGTTTTTTAAAGATTAGATACCTCATTTTTGAACTGGAAGATGTAAAGCATCTCCTTAGACAGTGATATTTCGGTGACAGGGAATGTTCTTGTTTGTTCCTATAGTTTAAAGCATGAATCAAGAAACAGCAAGATTGATAATTAGGGGTAAGCTTACTTGTATATTATTCTAAAAGAAGATGGTTTGTGTTTTGGATTTAGAATAGCTGTAAAATAATTGCCTTGAACTTCTCAATATTTAAGATGAAATGCAAGTAGTTGAAGCCTGCATTGGCAGATAGCATGAGGTTGAGGAGTAGGTGCATGAGACTTCTTTTGATTTGTTTTGGGCTTTTTTTTTTTTGCTGCCTGTGTAGCAAAAGTACCAGTAGTTATATAGTAAGTTACTGACGGTCTGGACAGATGGCTTAATTGCTTTGTTAGCCAGTAAAATTACAGTTCAGATAATGGATTTTCAGCAAAAAGGATTTACAGTCATTTCATATTGTTTGGATTTAAGTGAATATGAAAGTGTTGTTTACTATTTTGCATCCTTTCGGATACTGTTTTCAGGCCTGATTTTTTTGTCTCATATGCCTACAAGGATAATGGTTTTATAATTTTATAAGAACAGACTTGCTGGTAGCTGGAGTTAGCCTAGTTTCTAATGAAGTACCCCAACAGCTTTTATTATTTTTTCTTTTGAGTACTATCCTCAAAAATGAAATAGGAGTATTTTTCTCTGGCTGTTTTTTGTCATCTGGCATTTTTTCAACTTTTAACTGTTTAAGTGGTTGTTGTTTCAACACATGTGAAATTCTTCCAGTTTGAAGAAATGAAGTTTGTAAATTACATAGGAAATAATTTCATTGAGGATGAATCATTTCTGCAGCATTCTTATGCCACAGAAGTTCCCTTTAATATCAGTTGACAAGCATTTAATTAAAAACAATCTGTGGGCCAAATTCCTCCACCAGACATGTGGTTCATATCTGAGTGCTTGCCAAGAATTGTAAGTGAGAGAACAGTTTTAAACTGACGTTTTCACATAGGATCAGGTCCCTTAGAATCCATCTGGTAGTTTGTTTCTGTGGGGCAAATACAGAAAGACCTTGCAGAAAGAACAGAAACCTTTGAGGGAGGACTACAGATGAGATGGTTCACAAAGGACTGTGGGTGAGATGGGAAGAGGAGCTAGTCAATTCAACTTAGTCGTTGCAAGCATTGATCAATCTACATACATGAGTCAACAGCAGTGGTCTAAGCATACCTGTGTCTCAAGTGTAACAGAACTAGTTGTAGACTAAGTAAAAGATTTGATTCTCACACCAATTCCAGTAGATTTTGGAGTGTAGTAGTACTTCTGATTCACTGGTCTAAATCTTTTATTCTCGATAATTAACTTTTAAATCCCATACTCATCAATGCCCAGATATACTTAGACAGATGCTACAAATGAGGGAGCTGAATCCCGGCGAGATCAAGCAGCTAGGTCTGCTGTGGATGGCTAGTCCTGAGCTGCCCATCTCCTGTCTTTCCAGAAGATGTGGAGGAAGCCTCTTGCTGGGCTGCCCAGATGGCTTATCATTGTGCTGAACCAACTCTGTCCATGTAGTTGAATGAATGTGGAAACTAGTTGCAAAAGCAGTTTATGGGTTTGTCCCAAGATAATGTGTAGATGAAGTTAGTCTATGGATAAAAGGCACTCTGATTCTTTCTTTGCTATTACAGCTACCTGATGATGTTCAGTCGTGTTCTGCAATGACAGTAGAAAAGTTGTGTCAGACAATTCTAAGTTTCTTCCAACCCAGCAGCAGCTCAAACTCGCTGTGTCCTGTTGGGATCTTCTCATGGAGGGGTTCTGTTTTTCAAATCAGCCTTTCCTAGAATCTAGTTTTCCTCAGTGGCCCGAGATGTAAAATTTGGAATAAATTTGGCTAGGTGAAGGAAATGTGGATAGTGGCAAGTTGATGTAGGAGCTAGGAAGTACATAGGATATCTCAGGTATGGAAATTTGAATAATTGATACCCGAATGGCCTAGACTACATTGTTTTCAATTTAAGTCTATATCCTTTAGCAAGCAGAATCCTTGCGCATGATGGAGAGGGGTGTTCTCTGAAGATGATTTGTACCTAGTGCTGCAAATGCCTAGTGCCTAGTTATTTCAAATCACCCATAGCTCATAAGCCTGCTTAACAGGTACCGTCCCATTAACCATTGCAGTGCACACTATATACAAATTATATTGAAGAAAAACAGAAGAGGCATTTCTGTAGCTGAAAAATGTCGACATATAACTGAAAATTTTTAGGTTTGCTCTATTTGAGTGTACCTGATATGAGCTAGAGGGAGCTGAGATCAGTTCTAGAGTAGACAGATGAGTGCAGAATCATAGGATGGTTGGAAAGGACCTTAAGTTCATCTAATTCCAGTCCCAATGCTATGGGCAGGGATGCCACACACTAGACCATGTTGCCCAAGCATAATCAAAAAGTTGCATGATAATAATTTGAAAAATTAAATCAATCTAACAGTTTGCTTCAAGATTAAAGGGCATGCAAAATCAGACAGAATTTTCTTGACAGGAGCATTAGCGATGCTGAACCTAATCATTAGAACTTAGCACACAGTGAAAAGCACAGTGGTTTGCAAATGAGTTCGGTTAGTGGGGAGATTATTATTAGACCAGAGTGATTTAGGACCTGTAATATTTGAATATTTGTAGGGCTGGTTTTTGTTTGCACAGATGTTTTTGGAGCAGCTTTTATTAGTTGAAGCAGCTGTGTTCATTCTGAAGTGGTAACATTCACACCAGAAATTCCTGCCTGGCCTCTTATGCAGGTACAGATTGCATGTGCAGATGTGCATGCAATTATTTGGTGGTGACCAGAGAAAGTCAAATGTAAAATGAGTTAGACAGATCTAAGTCCTGTTTATAGCTTCTCCTTTTCTTCACTAAAGAAGCAGAAATGTTTTAAATTCTGTTGTCTTCTGTCCCACAATAAACGCACACACATTATCTCCATAACTGAAGTTTCTTCTGGAGGGCTCCAGGGTTGGGAAGACAAAGGAAAAGAGAACAGGAAGTATCCTAAGCACACTGAAAATGTCTAGCCTTATTTATTTACAGGTCCCTTTGGCATAGCATGCTTTCCACTCTTTTTCCTGAGAGTTTAAAGCCTCAGTAGTTTCTTAGGGTATATGGAGAGCAAGAATTATGTTGGTCAGTTTAGCTCTGGTAGTAGACCTGATTTTGAATATTGATAAGTGATTCAGATCTCATCAGTGTGATTTATGTGCAATTAGCATGAATTGCAGCTATTTCTGGAACAGTTTTTCAGCAGAAGAAAGGATGTCTGATCTATAAATTCTGTCAAATACCATGTTTGTTTAAAGAGACTTATTTGTCATAATGAGGCATTAGACTGCTGTCAGAGGTGACTTTAGAATGAAATTTTAATTGCTGCAATTTAACTTCTAATCATGAAAAAAACTAACAGTCCAGCTCTTTTCTCTGACTCCCACGTGTGAAGGAGTTGGCTATCACTTACTTTCGTGGACAAGGATGTGGACCGCTGGAGATCCACCTCATTCGTCAGTGGGGTTTGTATTGGCTGGGAAGGGCTGTGATTGTGAAGGAACAAGGTTCTCTGTTCAAGCATGTATAAAGGGAAGGAAGCCGAAGTCCCTTTTAGTCTTCCAGTAATGCTTCTCTCTCTGAATGGTGTAGTTTCTTAAGGTGTTTTCTGTACATTTTAGTGCACCTCTTTCCTCTTCGTTTAGGGGATCAATCCTCTTCTCCATACCAAATAAGAGAGACCCTAAATATAGGAAGGAAAGCAAATCTAGAACAGTTTTTTTATATGTACACCTTTCTTCTGTTACTTACTGTGAGACGCAAGTGGTAGGACAGCAGTCCTTTTGTCAGAAACTCAGTTTTTTGTTGGTGTCTCCTACTTGATGATGAAGGTTTTGGGGTTTCGTGTCTGATGCACAGTGTTAACATCAGGAGGCCCCAAAGATTAGAGTGATGTCTAACCTTTCTCATATGTGGTTAGCAGCAGACTCTGGTTTCAGTCAAGCTGCTTTAGCCGAAAAGTTTGGCCATGCTGTCAGTTTCTAGAAAGGAAGGAAGTTGAAATCTTAGGAAATCAGAATTTACAAAATCTTTCTGCCTCTATTTCTTTAACTTCTTTAGTTACTGAAATAAGCCTAGACAAGGGCACGTGTCTTATTTACTTATCTTTATAAGGAAAATAATTGTGCAACATGTGGATCCTGAGCAAAGGCATCTTCTGCGTTCCTCCCTGTGGTAGGCTGTGTGGTGCCATTGACATTTTAAAATGCAGAATTTCTACTTAAAACGCAAAGGCATTATATGAACAAGAAGTCTAGTTTGGGTGACGTAGCAGTTCTTTATAGATTATTTTGTCTTCTAATTCTGTGGTCTATAAAGAGCGTATAGAATAAACTTGTTTTATCTTGTCATTAAAAGCAGTGAGCACTTTGTTTTAAATGTTAAGAGATCTGGAAAGCCTGTATGCCTGGCTGAGCTGTGTATTCACAGGCATGTTTTTCACTGTAAGAGATGGTGTTATTACAAGAAGGGGGCAAAGACCTTAGAATCATAAATCTGTGTGACATGATGATAAATACTTAGTTTTCTCTAGAATCATTAAAGTTGTAAGGTTTAATTGGTGGGGTTTTGGTAAAGTTTTGGCTCCTGAGAGCCTAAAAACCCAGAGTTCCTACTGATGAACTCTAAAGACAGTAATGATGCATCTGTCATGGACTGAGTATGGAAGGTTGAAAGAAAATGAATGCTTTCTTATTCAAGAGCTTTCAGGCTTGTAAAATTAGATTAGATGCTTGCTTTAAAATGCTGCAAATCCTGTTTTGAGAAGAAAACAGGTTTTTTCCTTTGATGGTTTACAGCAAGATCAGAGGTAGGTCTTTCTGTTCAGTTCAGTGAATGTTAGAGCTCACGACTGTTGCTTTTCCATAAAGCACTTAAAAATCTTTGGTTAGCTGAATCCTTATTTTTCCCTTTTCCTGCTGAGAAACTCACCTGGGCCCACTAATAAAGTTCATAAGCTTGGCAGTGTTTCACTTATCCAGCCCTTTCCTGATTTCTGTGTGTGCACATGCATAGATTTTTTTAAAATAAATCTCAATCGTTAAAATTAATTTTAAAAATTGAAAATGCTGGGGACTTCATTCTCATTTTTGTCATTTGTTTAATACCGTTTAAAGAGAAACATTTTTTGTTTCATTGTATGCACTGTTTTGTCAGCATGTACCTCTCTGGGAGAAAAAGCCTTTTCAATGTTCTGTCTATCCTCAAAGCATGGTGTATCTTCTGTTCCTTGCATTGTTTGGAGCACTGTCTCAATGTCCTTTTACTGCAGAAATACACCTATTTGTATTGGGAGTACCTAATGCGTCTTATTACAGTAATCCTGTCTTATAGAGCACTCCTTACTTCAGAACTGGAGAAAGCCCCCATCAGGTTGTGAGTCTTGAATTGAGAAAAACCACCATGTTAAGAAGCAGAAGAGTGGAGGGAGGGGGGTGGAAGGTCTGTTTTCCTGGGCATTTGAGCTCCATTGAGCACAGAAGGATTGCCCTTCGTTTCCTAATGAAGGCTGCTCCCAATCATGATTAAGTCTGTCTGCTATAGCTCATGTAAGCAGGATCACTGCAGTCTTGGGGAGATGTCTTGTTGAAATGGACAGTATCTGTGGAATAAGCTTACATGGGGGCTGAACATTTTTAGTTCTTTTGTAACACTGTGTAAAGTTGATTTAAAGGCAAACAAACAAAAGCAAACCAGCCCTATGTCTGGGTACATCAGGTTGCTCTATTTCTGTCTGGAAGGATCAAGGCTAGACAAAGGACTGATGCCCAGTGACCTTGTGTTCTTCCCAGCCTGTATTGTTCACTCTTTGTTCTTAAGATGCAAGTATACCCTGATGTAGGCCGACAGCAGTTACTGTCTGATTTCACACTCACCACTGACTAAAACTGCAGTATACCAATAAAGCATGGACCTTTACCAACTGGAGAGGTTGCTGGCTACTAAACCAACACCAAGCTTGATGAGACTATAAGCATGTCAAGCCATTTAACTGTGTATGCATGGAATTAATTTTTTTAATTATTATTTTTAATTTTACCTGTTCTGAAAGCTTTTACTCATTCTAACTGGTATTTTGCTGTAAAACTGTCACTGGTTTAATTGTTCTGTCCATTTGCTGGCTGATGCTTTGTCCTAAATATGAGGGAATTGGTTCATTGAGAGGGTGCACCATTCTCCCAGATCCCTGCTGCTCACTGCCACTCCTGCCATAGGCATGCATTTTGAAGCTGTGAAGTCAAATACAAATCTTTCTTCCTGTCATGTTCCTCTTCAAGCCAGGCAGAGTTACTGGTTATGTGTGACATGAAACTCTCTTCCTGATTTTTTTTTAATTTCTGTTCTTCCTCAGATTCTTTGATACTGGCCAAAGGGGTAATTGTACATACACTTATGGCTGATGTATAATTACTTTTTAAGATTTTTAATTCTAACAATCTGTATCCAGCACTCCAGCTTGTTTTGTGTAATGCAGAAGAGTGCAGCTTGATGAACTGGCCTCCCTCAAACTTTCATGGCAGCCAGTGGATTTTGTTCTTGTATTGTGGGAGAGCAATGCAGAATCTCCATCCAGTAACTCTGTTCAGCAGCACAGCTGTGCCTGGTTTGCAAGTGGGGAGAGAAGGGATGGACACCTTTATTAAACTCTTCTCCAGTCTAAGGTACTTCAGTCATTGGTGAAGTGCATATGAAAGTTCCTGCCACTTCATCTGGTGCTATCTGTCCCCTGTGTCATTTTGTACTATGCATTGTTCTCTGACCAAAACTTTTTGGCTAGAAATTAGAGCTATGCAACCACTGTGACTATGGAACATTAAGCTAGGCCTGTGTGGTCACAGCAGCAGCAGCTCTGTCAGATATTTTCCTGTTAAACAGCCTTTATAAGTGGTATGCTCAGTAATGCAAAAGACAAAGGAGCAACTTGAGTTTCATCTTTCAGACTGGAGTTTAGAAAACACTGATCTGCCATTAAAGCAGAGTAACAGGGATCTGGATGTCACAAGCTTCCCCTGACTGCAGAGCAGGCTGTGGGGCAGGCTTAAGAGAGAACAACCCCTGCAGCATTCCGGATATTAAGATGCTTTTCTGGCTCTTAACACATTTTAATTTCTAATAATAAACCTATAACCTTGAGAGCAATATAAACCTTAATAGTTGAGTTAGCACTGTAGCTGTACATGTAGTTTTCCAGCAGAATCTCATTCACCTTCAGCAATGGTTAATGCTTCCTCTCAGTTCCCATAATTGAGTCATTTTTACTCCTTGGGACTCTGTAGAGGAGAAGCATACCCAGGAGCTTCTTAATACTGCTGTACTCTTCCACACTGTGTAGAGAATAGGAACTTTTGAAGCAGATGCAGAACACTTAAGTGACTGGAGTTTGCTACTCAGCAGTTTCAGGAGAAAAGACATAGAGGAGGAGTGTCTTCAGGATACGCTGAGTCCCATTTGTCTTCCTGACAAAGAGGGGAGCCCACCTGTGTTAGGTCAAAGTCTTCAACCAAGGATTTCAGATCATCTTATGCTGTCAGTGTAATCAACAAAGAGGAAGCAGGCAGTTCAGCTCACCTATGATTTGAATTGGCTTTCTTCATCAACTGAAAAGTACTGATTTGAACTCTTTTTTTCCCTGTTACTTAGTGTGTTTTAAAGCAGTATAGCTCAGCCAGCCCAATGCTCCATAGGCACTAACTTCAGCATGGGTTCCTATGGGTTAACATTTGTGCACGGCACAAGCCTAGAGTAAAACACATAGTGCTAGTGGGATAGATCACTGTTGGCCCGCCGGGAACAGAGCTTAGCCTGACCCTCTCTGGCTGGACACTCCACTCCAGCGCTGTACCAAATTGTAGCGAATAACTGTGATGTGTGTTTTGACAGAGGCATAGTTATTAAGTATTTGATTTTAACCACTGGCGTCATTTTACTTAGTACATGGAACACGTATGTGGATGGAGAGGGATGAGGCATGTGTGAAGGCAGGACGATAGCCTATAGTTTCATGGCCATGTAAAATGCCATTGTGAGGACTGCTCCAGGTACTTTGGCATTGATGGGCTAATCTGCCATACCGTGGTAAAGTGTATTCTCATTATTTGCCAGTCATCAACCACTGTTCGTTTCTCTTCCTAATCCTGAGCTCATACAAGAATTAAAGCATGTGCTTAGTTCCTACCCACTCCACCAAGGATGTAATTTTAGCATGTGCTTAAGTAATCCTTTGGTAAACATCCTTTTGTACTTGTCTCTTGGTTTGTGTATGTATAGGTGGCTCCATTATATTTGAAAGGTGGCCCAAGTTTGAAACTAAAAATCATTTCATGTACAAGCAACAATTCCATGTTACTAGCTGCAAACCTTTTAGGCCTCTGATATGTTGTGCAGCACCACTTGGTATCTGGCAACTGACATTGCTAATAGTTGCCTGTCAGTCAGTGAACTGTTTAGGGTAAAATGTGAGACATTTCAGTACCTTTTAAATAAAATTGGTCTTCTCCCTTCTGCTTATGTTCTGCAGTATGTAGTTGATGAGTAGAGCATATATGAATACACTCTTACGTGACAGAAGGTCAGATGAAACTCTGAGAAAAGACCATTTGGTTAATGCAGGTTATTTGTTCCTCACCTCCATGAAAAAGAGAATGTCACTTTGCAGCATTGCTGTGACCCATCAGCATAACACTTGTCCTGATTGATTTGCAATGGGGGAGGGAAGACCTTCCATTTTCATTTCTGCCTGATTTACTTTCTCGGAGCAGAACAAGGTTTTTTCCAGCCTTTACCAGAACAACATCCAATGTCTTAATCTTTTTGGCTGTGTTGGTTGTAATTTGGCCCTAGAATGTACTAATGTAACAGCATTTTGAGGCCGCTTTGTTATACCTAGCTTTAATTTTCACTTGATCAGCATATTGACAGATGGGGTCTAACTGAGCTCTTGCTTGCAGGTAGAAGTGGTTGGCTTTGGTCACTGCTCATGTCCATATTGATACCAGAAAGGTGGATGTAGCATTTCAACTTACTACAGAATAACTTGAGAATGTCAGTGATGTATTGATGTGCAAGTCTTTAATCAATGGAGTGTATATTCAATGCTGTGAGCCAGCAGGCACACTTTTTGTGATACTTTCCATACTACTTTTCCCAAGTCATGTCTTCCAATAGTAGGTTAGGAAATCTTTTAATCCATTATCCATTTGATATTTTGTAGTTTGAAATAGTTGAGTTGTACTAATAAAAATTCCAGTACATCAAAAGTTAGATCTAGGATTATAAATAGGTAGGTATGTCAATATCTCTATATCTGTCTATCACAGATAGGTGCTACTTAACTTCTAGACTATAATGCCTGTGAACTTCTCACAGAGGTGCAGATCATTTATTCACTGTCATATGACAGCCATAGTGCCAGATTTTTTTTGTTTCCACAATTGAGGTGATACCACTTTTCATATGTCTTTTGTAATGTAGTTAAGTACTTTAAACTTTACAACCTTGCTATTAATCTGTTTCACTATTTCTCAATGATGAATTCCATTTCTTCTGAAAACACTGTATACAGTTGTGTGCTAGCGTCAATAAAATTGACATTTGTGTAACAAGCTGTGGCATTTTCTCAAATTTCACTGAACATCGATTTAGTGTGAAACTGTTGGGAAATCCTTTCTTGCTAGCTGTAATAATACAGACCTTTATTTTAGACAAGTACTGCTTTGACTTTGATTTATAATAGGCTACATAAATGTCATGATTACATAAACTGATAACTGTATTGTTTCTTTTCCTTCTCTTTTTCAAAGGAATGATATATAAACATGAACTCGTTTGGAATTTGAAAGCATTCATGTTCTAGGAATAAATTTTGAGTTCTTCCATAAAGTGAATAGGTTTTACTACTGGCCTAATTATATTTTTTGGTGCCTCTGTATCCTAGAGTACCTCAGCTGTGTTGTAGCAGCAGGAACGCTTATCATAATCTAGGGAGGGCATAAACACATGACAGTAAATGTGTGTGACCATAATTATATGTGGCAATGTATGTGGTTTACATGTAATCCTAGAGAGCCTATTAGCTGAGGTAATCAAGAGCCTGTCGGATTTTTTGGATTGGATTTTAATGTATGATACAAAAACACTACAGACTGTAAATGTTCTTCTACATGACAGATCCATCTTCTAAAGCAGGTTTAGATTTTCAGAGGTTTGGAGAAGGGGATAACTAGGAAAGTATTGGGCATTTTTGGCAAACTCTTTCCTTTATGAAGTCAGGAGTCTGGCTGCCTCCCAGAAAACAAAATGCAAATTTCAGTTATATTTTATGTAGTGTATATGAATCCATGGAAGTGTAATTAATTGTCTGATTCTTTAATATTTTTTAATCCAAAATTAAATGAGACTTTATATCTGTGATAATTTAAACATGTCATTCTTTGTGCATTAAAAATATTGCTTTTCTTATGTAAATGTAATGCTAGCATTTCCATCCCAAACAATCAGAGGAGCATGGAAAGACCTACAAGGTATAATATACATACTTGTGTTGTGTGTAGAACTTGGGGAACTAGTAGTTTTCTCCTTTTATGTTAGATCAGAGTGGTCTTAGCAGCAACTCTGCTGTAGAAAGTCATAGTTTCTTTTTCTCTAGACTTCCATTAGATAATTTTGTTCTAACTTGTGTCCTGTAGCTCCATATGAAATAATGATTTGAGTCTTTGCAGTTCTACGTTGTTAGAAAGAATGGCACTCCTAGAGTGACTCCCTTACTGTATTTATTCTCTTTCATAGAGTGGATTACAGTAGTGAAAAATTTGTTACTAATTTGATGTTTAGCAGTAAATATTGCAGCCAGTCATGTATGCCTTGATCCCTTCCCTACAGAGACACTAATTTCAGCCAGTTTTATCAACTAAAAAATGCTCCAGTCCGTTGGTTAACACAAGTGGATGTACATCCTCTGGCTTCAAGTCCATTTGAGCTAGTTTGAGGACCCTGATGGCTGTGTCTTATACTGTAATTTCACATACTGCAATTCCAGATTGTAATTCCTTTTGGTACTTTCTAGAGAGAACTTGTCCTAACTGATTCCTCTTTTACCCTTTTTTTAGCAGGTTCTCTGACTGGCAGCCCTCACCTTTCAGAGCTCTCCATCAATTCCCAAGGAGGCCCATCGGTAGCAAATATGTCTTTATCTCCAAACTTGAGCCCTGATGCCAAGCAGCCATCTCCCTTGATCAGCCCTTTGCTGAATGACCCATCATGCATCAGGACTGATGATGAGGAAGAGGTCAAGAGAAAGGTAAGGCAGAGCCTTGGGTCTCTTCTCCATGTTGTGTTGCAGCTACTGCTGTTGGTCGAAGTGACTAACATTTAGACCCTTGCAACTATAGGATTCACACAGATAAATCAAACTGGGTCACTTGGTATCTGTTGTCCTTAGCCACAGTGTGTCCAAGAGCACCCCTGTGCTCCTGAGACCAAATTCACAACTCAGACCAGGTTGGGCCAGAACCACAGCACTGCTTTAGCTGAGGGCTCAGTGCCCTGGATTCATTCTCCTGAGCAGAGGTGAAGGAATTTGGGCCCCAGCTCCTTTAAGCAGCAGAGAGAAGATAGGTAGCTCTGTGTCCCTAAGTTTAGTGTGGGATAAATCTGGGCCTGTCCTGTTGCTTGGAACTTTAAAAGAATGTTTTGACAGGGTCTTCTGTAAACCCAGCTTGTTTTTAAGGAGTGGAGTTTGGTAGTTTGTTGTAACAAAACAAATGTGTTATTAGAGAGAAAATGTCCAGGTGACAGAGGGAAAAGACATGGCAGGAGTGTCCAACCCAGGCCTTACGGTCTGTTTCTACTGGGGCCACTACTGGGAGCATTTGGTGTCAGGAGTTGAATACGCTCTCTTTGAACCACAGCCTGAAGCATTCAGCAGGAAGAGTTTGGCTCAGCCCCATCACTGCAGCAAAGCCGTAAGGGAGCATCACATCCAACACTGCTTTTAGAAGACAGAAGTGATTCTGTCTGTGCCAGGTTATTCTGGGTGCCTGCTGACTCCTCCCTTCTGTACTCCCAGGCAAGGGGGTTGATCTTGTCCTTCTGTTGCCTGTGCATCACAAGAGGAAGAGAGTAGGAACTCAGATGGCTTTGCTGGAAAATGGGAGCATGCGTTAGGAAGATCTCTTTTTCCCGTTGTGCAGAGTTAGCAAGATATAAGAGAAAATTGAGAAGAAATAAAACAATCAGTTAATGGACTCATGATTCTTTGTGTCAGTCGCAGTTACAGCAGCCAGTGACTGTTGTGTATACCACCTGGTGATGGTTTCTGTGGAGTTATATACTGGCTAGGAAATACCCACAATCTACTTTGCATCCCTTTCTAGTGCATCCTCTGCAACATTGATCTTCAGGGTGGAAATGTAGAAGGAAAAGACCTATGGGTGTTTTGCTCCTCCCCTTTGCTTCCTGAGCAACAAAGAGCAAATCAGTTAGGGTCATTTGACCTTTCAAAATTAAGAAATCAATGCCACTTGGACACAAGAAGACAATTTTGCACAATGAGAACTATCAGCCATTGGGCTAATCTCCCCAGGGAAGTGGTGAATTCCCCAACACTGGCCTCTTGCAAGATTCAGCTGGACAGGGTGTTGGGACATCCAGTCTAGATCATGCTTTGCCTAGAAAGGTTGGACCAGATGATTCTTGAGGTACCTTCCAAGCTGGTATTCTGCAAGTCTGTGATTCTGTGACTTTTGCATCTTGCATAACACAAGATTTTGTTTGGTTTGTTGTTTAGGTTTATTTTTTCCTGAAATTTGAAATCTGTAATTTACCCTAAGACCCTAACCCTCTCTCACTATTGTCAAGCCACAATGGGAAAAGCTTAAAGATTTTACTTTTTTAGGAGTATTTTTACTGGGGATTCTTATCCAGACTGATGATGATAATGAAATTTATAATAATCACACAGTATTTATTGTCATTTTGTCAAATTTTATTCAAATGGTTATTTAGCCTGCAAAGGATTTCTTTGTGAACTTAAGAATACATTCTGCTCTGGATGTGTGGAATAACCAAAAAGGAGCATCCACACCCCAGAACTGTAGCAATCACGTTGGCAGAAAAAAAAGTCTTTCAAGAACCCATAGAAAGTGCTTGTTCTGTTGTGTTTGCAAGGAAGGATTGTTTTCAGGGCTTAGGAGCGTTCAAGCATGAGTCACAGTAACCACAAGCAAGGGTCACTAGTTTGTAACTCTCTTGGCAATTGTTGTCTGCAGTTTTTTCCTAAGAAAGCAGCTCCATAAAAGCAGATGAGAGCCTAATGTGTTTGCAATTTGCAGAGATTCCCAACTGAGAAAGCTTACTTCATTGCTAAAGAAGCAGCGACCACAGAACGAACATACCTGAAGGACCTTGAAGTCATCACATCGGTATGTTTACTTGAGCATTACTCATGAAACATGTGAATCTCTAGTCAGCAGTAGTATTTCATCTGCTCCATTTAACATTTTTGCTGTTCCATGCTACTTTTATATTCTGCATTGTAGGTACTCTCTGCAGTGCACAGGAGTACAGCTCTCAGGAGGAAATAACACAAAAAGCAGAGAGTAGAGATTTGCACTGTGGTTAGCAACGTGCACTACAAAGCTATATTAGGTTGAGGAACTTGAGACACAGTTGAGTTATTTTTTTCTTGCTCTCGTTCTTTGTGGTTGTAATTACTAAAAATGCCTGTGGGTTTTCAATGACTTCTCTTAAAACTGAAGTAGCTCTCTAGGGTGATGTGTAAATGTTTTCTGCTGGATTAAATGCTCTCCATTTAACATGAAATATTGTGGAGTACCTGTTTGAGTGATTCTGGCTTTTCAGTAAGTGAAGCTGTCTGTTAAATAACTCACTAATACATAACGTCTGATCAAGGTGTGATTGTTAAAATCACCAAGGCAAATATGCGGCTTCTTTGCACACACACCAAGAGTCTTGTTTAACTTCCAAGTATAATGTGTGCAAGATTTGGCCTTAAATAACAATTGTCTGTAAAAGGGCACTGGTTCCAAAACCTCTCATGGTATTTCAGCAGGGCTGCCAGCTCCAGATCAGCTAGCTCTTTAATAATCTAGTGTGCGAAACTGTGAGGTGCATGGCCATGTCCTGCATTGAGTGTTGTGGTAAAGAGGACATGCTGCAGAGAAGAGTCCATTGGTACCAGCTGGGAAACAGGGAGAGACACCTTTCTCCCAACTTATCTGTTTCAGGAGCCTTCGTGGCAGATGCAGTTGCTCTGATGCCAGCTTAGACATAGCCAGTGTGAGCTGGAGCAGCATGATTGTTACAGGCAGCTGTGGTCCCACTGCCTATTTACCTTGGCTTTCTGTGAAGCTGGGGCAATGAGGGAAAAGGCCAGGTTCTGTGGGACGGTGGTCGTTGCTGCAGTCTCAACAGTAGATACACTTTTTTCATCTTCTGTTTCTCTCAGTGGCTGCAGAAACAGAAAGTTTTAGCTCTTCAGAACTAAACCTCATTTCCTACCCTGGTCTTTATTCTTGTGGTAGGCAAATTTGTATTTGCTCTGCCACCAAGAGGCATACAATGGCTCTTAGCTAATCATCAGGTCTATGAGCTGTGCTCCACAGATGACTGGCCCAGAAGGCCACTGAAGGTAATCAGTGTCATTAGAAAAGGTAGAAGGAGCAAGTGTCATGCATGAGATGTTAGGCGTGCAGTTCCTCAACCTCAGCTCTGCTCAGTGTAGAGACAAAACAAGGAAGAGGGAGGTTTGGGAGGGATCTCTCTTTATCTCAGGGGTGGATCAGCTTCAACTGAGTCAGTGCCAATCAAAACTGCTGTAACAAGCTTCTATGGTCCCAGCAGCCTTCTAGGCACTTCTGGAATTCAACCGTAGATAGCTAAAATCCTTCAGAGCAGCCAGGAGATAGTAGTGTTATCATGTTGAAGATTAGAGACTGTGCCACCTTGGGAAGACCCCCAGTCCTATGGATTAACATCCCCCATAGGTCTCTTGGGGTGAAATAAAGAGAATATGGAGCAAAACTGAGCAGGAACCTATTGCAGTCTTAACAGTGTTTGGGACTGACCCTCCTATTTTCTGCTCCTACTGTCTTGTCTTGCAAGTGCAAAGTACCATCCTTCTACTTGTTCACTTTGCAAAGTTCATGATGTTCTCTAGCTGCACACAGCAGCAGGGGCTTTAGTGTTTACTGTACCAACTCCTGTGAAAGGGATTTCAGACAGAACCCAGCAAAAAGCAGAGCATATTTTTTTGTTTTATTGGAACTTTTGCAAGCATTGCAATATAATTTCTCTTGCACCTACAGCATTTGTAACTTCAGTTTGTATTGACCAGCCCATCTGGGCATGAAAAGAATTTTCATGATTTGATGAGGGATGGCAAAGGGGAAGGGAATTTCTTTTATAACTAAGCACAGATAAGAGTACCAGTTCGGCATGCAGGAGAGCCAAGGGTAGCCTGGGTTGTATTCCTAGCACCAGCTAAATGAGGTCCTTACTGTGTTAGGTGTATAAAGACAGCAAATGATCATACCTGCTGCATTTCACCCCCTGATAATTCTGCTTCTTTTTTGTTTGTAGTGGTTTCAGAGTGCAGTGAGTCAAGAGGATTGCATGCCCGAAACACTGAAAACTCTCATTTTCTCCAACTTTGAACCTTTGCACAAATTTCATGCTGGTTTTCTCAAGGAAATTGAGCAAAGGCTTGCTCTGTGGTAAGACTGTTGTTTGTTATTTAGCTGTGTTATTTCATGCTGTTGAGGGTTTTTTTCATTCCCTTTTTGCTAACTTGTGCTCTACTGTAGTGGCAGGTTTGTGAAAGTTACAGCTGTTGGTTATTAACAGACTGGGTATATTGAATCATGCTTTGTTCGTGTTTACTTGACAAACTCTGTTGTTTGGATATCTCAGGTACAGACATACACAAATGAGATAATAATTCTGGATGAAGCTTTCTTTTGCCAAATGTCCGTGTTTCTATATGGCAGATCTTCTGAAAAACGTGTTGCAAGCAGGCTTACCAGTGATAAAGAGGGATTCTGTCAGATAGGTGTATGTTTTCAGAGACCATTCTGCAGGCACCACATTTTTGACACTCACCGTCTGCAGTGCACTCTGCGAATTGACAGAGTGTTGGAAAAGGGCACTGGACTTTAAAATTATCTACCCTTAGCATAATAGTGACAGTAAAACATGGCATTTTTGTGAAATAGCTATGAAGTAATTCCTTTCTGGAAGGACTCTTAGTTCATTTGACCACTGATACCTGAGCAGAGGCAGCACACAGATGCCCTCTTCTTGCTCTGATCAGACCTCTCTGGGCTAGATTATCTTGCTGTGTGTCGACAGGTTTTTTTGGTAGTTTATCTTTGGTGCTGGGAGCCCAACTTTTGCTTTGTGATTAGAAAAGTGACAATGGAAAACCATGTGAAAGCAGAGCAGGCAGACCTGATGAGTGCTAATCAGTTTAATGCCTCTTTAACTAATTAATCAAAACAAAAGCAAAACACAGTCTTAGAGTGTGTGAGTTTAGCTCTTGTGCTGTGAAGAGCATGGTCATTGAATGAGAGCGTAACACACTGCAGACTAGTGCTATCCGAACCCACCCTGCGTAGTTCCAGAATTAGCGGGTATTTTCTGGAATGAGGGGAATGTGATACTGCCTCTTAGAGCTGACATCCTCACCCAGGGCTCCATGGTTGGTGTTTGACATAAGCAACTAAAGCAGAGTGCTGGACAGCAACTCTGCCAGTATTCCCCTTCTTTCACTGGACTGCTACTGGTGTAATCCAGTCAGGATTTTTCCTCATGTTAATTGCTTTCCAGTCAGGAGTATTTATTGTAGGTACTCTAATAAGGCACTATCAAATGTTATAAAATAGTGGTTGCTTCTCGAACCATGGTGTAGGATTAACAACTGTTTGGGGATAATCCCCAACTAGTTGGGGTTCAGGGTTTGTGGTAAGAAAATAAATAATTATGCAGTTAGTAAAGAGCCAAGTTCTGCTGTCTATCAGAGCAGTCTAATTTCTCCTTTTCAGTTAGCTTCTTTAGGAGCTGAGTAAGCCTTTTGTTTTCCAGCTTTTCCTTGTGTCCTAAGGCTATGGTTTCAGAGTGGTAAACCTCAGTTTAAGGCTCCTAATACCATATTTAAACTGCAGTTACCCTGTGATACAAAGTGCTGATCTGCAATGAAGTGACTTTGCAATACAAATTTGTTTGAAATTATTCTGCTGAGGTAACTTTGTCCCAGCTGGGCACCTCATTCTGACTTTGTCAGCTCAGCTATTACATGCCCTTCCACAGCTAATGTGAAGCCACTGGAAATTCTCTGACGGCTGCTGTCATTCACTTGACAGTAAAGTAATCACATTTCTCCCCTCGGTCTGCATCCAGTTTGCAACCAACAGCATGAGTTTACCTAGCATAATACCACTACTGAAGATGGTGTTTGTTCTGGAAGATTTGAAGACATGCCTTAGGAAGAGAGGCAGATTTGCTGGCTGGTGTTATTTTGGAGATGATGCTTTTACATAATGCCACAGATGCTAAGATAAGCTGTAAGCAAGAAGATCTATCCTATAGAGATTACTGTTTAATTAAGTGGTGAGTGACAAAAAATAAACAGCCTTTCAGAATGTAGAAGCAGCAGGTAGTGGCAGCGTGGAAAGGAATGTGTTCAGCAGTGTGGTCAAAGTCATTTAGCTTGATTGTGCCTTTGCCTTTGGCCTCAGGTGGTTTTAAGCCAGCTGGCTTTGCCTGTGTTCATCACTGCTGTGCAGAGCACTGCCCAGACTCTGTGTCAGCTGTATAGCTCCTCATTGGCCTGGCTGAGCCAGCAGCGCTGATGGAGGCAGGGGTGGGCAAGATTCAGATGGGCTTGTTTAAATCTGACCCTTCTATGTCAGCTCTTCTAAATTTCCAGGCAGGTGCAGCAGAAAGGAAAGTGGGATGCATGTGTTGAGATGTGTGCATGCTCTGCATTTGTCAGAGGGGGGTGGCATGTCCTCCAGAAACCTTCTAACAGCCTTCCAGTGCCTAAAATGGGCCCACAAGAAACCTGGTGAGGGACTTCTTGTAAGAGCAAGTAGGGGTAAGGACAAGGGGAATGGCTTTAAATTGAAAGGGGGGAGATTCAGGTTTGATATAAGGAAGAAATTCTTCATTCTGTGGGTGTTGAAGCACTGGCACAGGTGCCCAGAGAAGGTGTGGCTGCCCCATCCCAAGGCCAGGTTGGACAGGGCTTTGAGCAGCCTGGTTTTTATCAGCTTCTAGCGCAGTTCAGCCTGCTTGCATCAGTGTGTTTGCCTAAGGTTTGTTTCAAACCTTTATGTGTTGGGCACTTGTACAGGACTTGGATCACATTGAAGATGTGATCCAAGCAGCTAAAAGAGCTGCAAAGAGAGCAAGGCCAGGGGAGGACTACACATTATAGTTGTTAGATGGCTTTCTGCTTTTAATTTGTTAAAACAACTATAGACTCAGTGTTTGGCTCAAAGCAGTTCAGGTTGTGTGCATTATTAAAAGCATTTCTGGCTTGCTCAAGGGCCTCCGAACTGTTTGAATCTGCCATCAGAGGCAGGCTGTTTGCTACTGAACATCTTAAGGGCTGGTGTCCTTTTGACTCAGTTATAGATTCTGGCAGGTCTGATTTGTTTCTTTACACAACTCACTCATTTTTCTCTTCAGTACTGCATTTCCTAAGAGTATCACATGTTGGTCTAGTTCATAGTGATGAAGTTTTTAACAAGATGTGAATTGATGCTGACAACAGGAGCCAACTGCAGAATATATAAAGTTGCTGCTTTTTTCACAGCTAGAGTTTCTTACTGGCCATGAAACTGGGCAGATTCCTGGTGGGCTTATTACACAGCATAATATCAGTCATTCCTTGCTCTGAGCAATGTTTTCTACCCGGCCTGTGCTGTTGCAGGGCCAGTGAAGCAGCCCATGGATCCTCCTAGTTACCCCAACTGTGCTGAGCCCTCTCTACACAAGACTGTCCATGTTCCAGGGACCATACCCCACAAGATGCCCTGGGGTTTGAGGAGAGGAAGGACAAACTTTAGGGGATGCAGAATGCATGGGGCTCTGCCCTCTTGAACAGCAAGAGGGGAGGAGGGAAGAGAGCAGGAAGCTGCCTGATGTGGGACAGGGAACGGTGCACATCAAGCTGTTCTGTTAGCAAGTGCCAGGAGAGCTGTGTCCGGCACACAGCCATCCAGGTCCTAGTCCTGGACTCATCCAGGTTGCTCCTCAGTGAGGCTTTGGGTGCAGGATGTGAAGCTCCCAACCCTTTCTGCTGGGAGGAAATATGGACGGTGTATCTCAGCTCCTGTTTCCCATAGAATCATAGAATAGTTAGAGTTGGAAAAGACCTTAAGATCATCTACTTCCAACCCCCCTGCCAAGGGCAGGGACACCTCACACTAAACCATGCCACCCAAGGCTGTGTCCAACCCTGCCTTGAACACCGCCAGCGATGGAGCATTCACAACTTCCCTGGACAACCCATTCCAGTGCTTCACCACCCTTACACTAAAGACTTTCTTCCTCAGATCCAATCTAAACTTCCCCTGTTTAAATGTTAACCTGTTACCCCTTGTTCTATCACTACAGTCCCTCATGAAGAGCCCCTCCCTAGCATCCCCATAGGCCCCCTTCAGATACTGGAAGGCTGCTATGAGGTCTCCACGCAGCCTTCTCTTCTCCAGGCTGA
>JASSUY010028286.1:5727-71562 GCA_032466535.1 Forpus xanthops | reverse complement strand
GGTGAGGCTGACTGCTCTGTAGTTCCCCAGTTCATCCATTTTCCCCTTCTTGAAAATGGGGGTTATATTTCCCTTTTTCCAGTGATTGGGAACTTCACCTGATTGCCATGAATTTTCAAATATGATGGACAATGGCTTAGCAACTTCATTTGCCAGCTCCTTCAAGAGCCCCAGATGGATTTCATCAGGTCCCGTGGACTTGTGTACATCTAGGTTCTCAAGATGCTCTCGAACCAGATCCTCTCCTACAGTGGGCCCAGGGCCTTCATTCTTACAGTCCCTGTGTCTGCCTTCCAAGACTTGGGTGGTGTGGTCAGAGCATTTGCCAGTGAAGGCTGAGGCAAAGAAGTCATTAAGAACCCCAGCCTACTCCAAATCCAGGGTAGCCAGTTCACCTGATAGCTTCCGGAGAAGGCCCACATTGTCCCTACTCTGTCTTTTATTTGCTACATACCTATATAAACCCTTCTTGTTATCTTTAACATCCCTAGCCAAGTTTAACTCTTAACTGTGCCTTAGCTTTCCTAACCTGGTCCCTAGCTCCCAGTCAACATCCCTGCACTCTTCCCAGGCCTCCTGTCCTTGCTTCCACCTTTTATAAGCCCCTTTTTATCTTCAAATTTTCCTCAGCAGCTACTTATCCATCCAAGGAGGTTTCCTGGCCCTCCTGCAGTACATCCTTCTAGTTGGGATGCAACACTCCTGAGCTTATATTATCAATCCTGATGAATTATCCAAAAAGGCAGTCTATACAAAATAGTATTACTGAAATGCTGAGACTTCATAAAATATTTAATTTTCCTTTTCTAATATTGTTATGGTAGAATTCTTATGTCAGGAGCAATCAGGAAAGCCTTGACTCCCAAACATAACTATCCAGAGAGCTTTTTAGTTTAGAAGTGATCATGATCGACCACCTAGAGACAAAGTTCTCTGGGACTTCCAATGCATGCTGTGTTCACAGGTGTATGGGGAAAGGAGGTGGAGATTAATGATGCATGGGCAAATGTTAGCAGTTAAAGCACAGATAATGCTTATTTACCCCTTTTAAAAGCTGCTACTTGACAGGAGACATTTGGCACATCACAGTAAGCACCAGTCCAGCCAGATGGACAGACACATCGAGTGTGGGCTCCATGTTGGACACATGTGCCTTTATTCTTACAGGGAGACTTGCTGCACAGATCCATAAGTGCCTGAAGAGAAAAAAACATACAACATGATAAATGGCAACCACAGTAAGAAACACAACTCAAGAGTACAAGCTCAAGAAGCAAAGAAAGGAAATTCTGTATAACTGGCTCCATGTGGTGACGGAAAGAAAGGGGCAGCACTTCCCAAGTCTAAGCCATGTGCTTCACTGGCAGTCTGAAGAGTTCATATGCCTAGGAAAGCGCAAATGTACAGAGAAGTAAACCCCAGATGGCAGCATCATTTGAAAGTAAAAGCTGATCCCCTGCAGAGGGATCTTTGGCTGAGTTTGAGAAAATTCAGTTTTATATTGGATTATGCTTCCAGTTTCATGTAAGTAGGAAGCTTCCAGCTATCAACAGTAACAAGGGCCCTTTCTTCTCCCAAACTCCTCCTGTCCTCACTGCCTATTGAAAATGACAGACGTGTTCCACATTTTGAGCTTTGTTTTTCCTTTTTGTCATTAGCTCACCATACCTGCTTTTCGCCCCATTTGCTCAGTGGGGTTTCTCTGAGTTCCCCTGTCTCCTGAGATCCAACTGAAAGCTCAAAACTGTTTCATAACTAAAGATGGGGCAAAGTATACTGCATTTCTTGATTCTTTATATTGAAAAAAAACCCCAAACAAACAAGAAAAAACAGTTTCCAAACAAATAGACCAAAATTCAGTAAATCATCATATGAAAATGGAGTGAGGACCCAAAATAACTCTGTCTGATGTAATATAAACCAGCCACTATCATTTCCTTTTTCAGCACTTAGTCTTCAAGGTAATACAGCTATCTGATTTCAAGTTGACTTGAGGGAAGGATAAGGTTTTTAAAGTGAGTAGTACAGGATTTTGGCTGTAAAATGCAATTTCAGTTTGCAGAAAGTTCTGCTTTTCAAATGCAAACTGTCTCCTCACACAGAAGAAAGTAGAAAAATCTGTGCTTTCACAGGCAAATGAAAAGAAACTTGGAATTAAGTTTTATCACATGTAGTTGAGCATGAAGAAGAAAACCACCAAGCCTCTTGCTTCTGCATTTGTAATGAGTAGCTGACTGTTTTACATGCAAACGCTATAACTTATGAATCATTGTCTCATTTTGTGCTGCTTATTTAGCTTTGCTAATTAGGTCAAGCCAGTTTACCACTAAGACAAGAGCTAGAATGTAGCTGTATAAATCTCGCCAATACAGCTTCGAATAGCGCTTATAAAATCAGAAAGTTTTGATTCTTTGTATCAAATGAGCAATACATTATGATCAAGCTTCTCTGAAAATAAAGCAAACTTTCTGAGAATCCATACATTTAATTTGGGGCAGGAAAATGAATCCTTTTCTCAAGTAAAAACAAAGCAAACATAACAGAAGAGGAACTACTGAACTTCACAGTACTTCACAATCACTCTCAATGCTAATTCTCCCAATGAGGTTTAAGCGGTGTGCCCAGAATGCATAATTAGGGTTGCAGAGGGGTTGCTTTTTCATATCACTTCATTACTTTGCATTCACTTCCTCCATTAGCAATACCTAGAAGCAGACATGACAATTTAATGTCTAGCAACATACTTCATACATACCTCCCCCACTGCAACTAAAATGCTTCTTCCAACAACCACTGCTTTGCAAAGACACACTGGCATGAAAGGCAGTTGCAAAATCCTTACAGAACTGTAGGATTTTCCAGCAGTTTAAGAAATGCACAGATTTTTTTTTTTTTTAGATGGCAGTACTACTTACAAAGGAAGCCAATAAAGTGTTCATTGTTCCAAAGCTAGATATAGTCTAAAATCGTTCTTGCTGTTTTGATAAGCATAGAATAAGAAGAAAAACCCTCTGATTTGAAAAATTAACTCAGCATTCTGTTTCCATTGTGATAAACCAAGTTTAATGTTTTTAATAGGTACTAGTCAATCATTTACAGAACGGGTTTGCAGCTCTGATGCTCAGCTGTGGAAAACTGCAAATTGCCTGAACTTAAGCCTGTAAGTAAGACTAGAGCTTTTTATTGAGGTTGTGAGCAGGACAATAGCATCACTTACTGCCCCAAAACATTTTCTGGCCTCTGACAGAAAAAAAGTCTACAATCAACCCAGAATAACTACACCTTCCTGTAAAAAACATAAACCAGTTAAATCCTGATCTTGCTAATCAGACTGATATTCTGCTTTCTGGTTTGTGTTTATTTGACACCTTTTTTTATAAATACAGGATTCTGCCTTTAACCCAGGCTATTTCAGATTCAAATGAAATTCAGCCATTTTTAAAGCCAACAGCTGGCTTTGATTTAACAAGAAAATTAATCTAGAAAGTTCCAACAATGTCTGTTCTCTTAAGTAACCAAGCATTTTTCTCCCCCTTGCAAACAGGCACTTTCAATTTCCAGAGTTTTGAATGGGGCACCTGCTCTGTCAGACAGTCACTGGATTTATTTTTCTTGGGGCTAACAGGACAACCACCTCTTACCAGAACAGGAGGAACAAGAGCTCTGCGTGTTTGGTACCTCACACCTAACCCAGTCACTTCTGCTGTATGACAGTTCAAACAACAGTGCCCTGTGCAAAACGAGCAAGAAAATGTGACCCACCTGACAGTTCTTTCCGGTATAACCCAAAGGACATATACACCGGTATGTGCCCAGGCTGTCCACGCAAGAGCCTCTGTTCAAGCAAGGATGCGAATCACACTCATTAATTTCTGTGAGGCAGAAGGGTCCTGTAAATCCCACTGGACACTGGCAAGTAAAGGAATTGATCCCATCCACACAAGTACCTCCATTGAAACAGGAGCTTCAAGAGAATGAGAACAGGGGTAAGCTGAGACAAAATGCAATTAGCTTACAGCCAAACCAGCACATAAACATTACTGAAATAAGAAAAAAACTCAGATTACAGGATCTTCTGACCACTGGTAACATCCTGATAAAGAAGCATAAATCAGGTAAAAGCAGTTCCAGGGAACTCCAGCTCACCCTCCAACTCACTGTCTTTTACCTTGGCAGGTGAAAAAAGTAAAGCAGGCCTTCAGTGAATGATTAATGATGGAGGTAACTTATTTAATGAAATCTTCTCAGCTTCAATCTGACCACAAACAGTACTGTGCCAAGTAGACGTGTGGCTTGCTCAAACTGATACATTTTATACAAATTTTATTACAAATTACAATTGTATTGCAAATTATGAGAAACAAAACAATTTACATTTTTTTAAAGCTTCAAAGGAGTCACAGGTATGTTTTCTCAAGGAAAAAGTTCATATACCATGCAAAACACAAGCATGTTCTTCACTGAAATTATGTCAAAGTATTGGTATTGCTAAATCCCTTTCTCCTCTTCTCATGAGAACCTTAAGTCCTTGATTAGTAAAACTACTCATACACGCCCTGGCAGAATTCAGATCAAAGGAATTGTCCCCCTCCCCCCCAACCTTCTGATCATAAATTCTGCCAGATTAGGTGTCCTACTGAGAAGTGACTGGGAAAGTCAGAAGTGATGCCTCATGCAAAAGGGACTCCTTTTCCTTTCTAAAGAAATGACTGCCAGGAAACTCCAGTTTCTCTGAAAATAACCCTAGATCAGACTAAAGATAATCCGTTTGATGAAGTACACAAAACAAATTTATGCTTGTTACCTGTTTTATGCACTTTCAAAGGGTACTACTACAAGAGATGCTAGTGACTCACCTCCTTGAACTGCCAGTGCAAGAGTCCAAGTTCTAAGTATTTAAATTCTGACTGTAATTAAGGTAGAGATGTCAGTGGTAACCTGTTTACCAGAGATAGGTTACTCTACCTTGTGGGTTGAATTCTTTTTTACACAGAGCAAAAACTGCTGTTTCTATTCAAGGCGAAACAAGGAAGAGAAGGCAGAGGAACTGTCAATCGCATGGTATGTTTCACTGAAATCAGGTACCCGTCTCCAAAAGAAGATGGCACTCTCCCACAGGCAGTTTCTCACACAAGACATGGAAGAATTATTTGAACCAAATTCAAATTAGCCAACCATCATGGAGCTCTTAAGTACAGCTCAGTAAATTCTCGTCGAGAAGGTGTGACTGGCTTAGCTTGGCAGAGCATTGAAAATTGCTACATCCTTCATTCATACCTGCAAGACTGGTTTTTGTCCTTACTGGTATCAAAAACAAAAACAGGATGAACCCCAAGGAAGAAACCAGGCTAAACATCCAACATACTTTACTTGATTAAACAACTGTTGTGCAAATTAAACACACCCTCATCAGTGACACAATCCTGTTCTTATGCAAAAAATATTAAAATACTTCCTCCCCCACAAATGCAATTTTATAGAAGATAAGAAAGATCTTTTTTTCATGTGCAGAAAATGCATGAGATTAGCAAGAGCTTCCCAGGAGGCACCTTATTTGTTTCTGGTACCTAGATCAGAACAGGCTAGGTTTTTAAACTTTTTTTTAACCATTTCAAGCTTTATTATTAATTGTTTCAATTTGAGAATCTGACATTACTTACATCACTCCTAACAAAGCTCAAAAAATACGCAGGCAGATGATGGATAAACAGAGTTAACTCTCAAAGAGCTTTTAAAACTACCGAGTCAACCATTTCTGTAAGGGCCAACTGTTGAGCATTTTAGCTCCACACCTCCCTCTTAGAATGACCTCAGGTTTTATCTCAACGCTGCTAAACCACATCCAATTTGTGAGCGTTAAAATATCTCTGATGATTAAATCCTTCCAGTGCAGAATTTGTGAATTCAGTTTTCTTCCTAGCTGCTTCTTCGTATTACTTGCTATCAATAATCAAGGCTAATTTATTTTTCCTTTCTTTTTAAGAGTTGGCCATTGTTTCCATTTTTGCAGCTTTTGTAGTTCTCAACAGAGCAACTCTTCATAACCAATCACTTATTCTCCTCTCCTATATGGTAATAATCTTATTATTTATGTTTTAATAAGTTAGCATTTGTTACTGTCTCAGCATTTGCAAAACACTGTCATATTCCTTCTCTAATGGGATTGAGCTTCTAACTAGTTGTGCAAACTGAAGACCCACTTTGGAAGGCAACTGTCTTTTGGCTGATATCCTGCACAAGACAACCAAGTTTTCCTTGCAGGAATCACAAGCATGTCCCAGGGACAAAAGGCAGGAAACCAGATCCTCATTATTAAAATCTGCTTCAGAGTAGGACTGACATTGTGCAGCAGCACAGTGAAGTTATCTCACCTCTCAGTACATTCATCAATGTTGTTCTCACAGTTGGTTCCCTCAAACCCAGGTGGACATTTGCATGTGTAGCTGTTGACATAATGGGTGCACGTGCCTCCATTTCTGCATGGTTCACTGAGACATTCATTGGTATCTGTTTGACATTTATCTCCATGAAATCCAGGTAGGCAGATGCATGAGAAAGAGTTTATCCCATCCACACAAGAAGCTCCATTTTGGCAGGGATCTGAGACAAAAGCATTACAGTAAGTATTAAAATGGGCAACAGACAAAGGCCAAGCCTAGAATAGCAGCTTTTAGAGAAGAGGATCACACAGCACGGAGTGTGATAGACTACTGAGAAGGTTTTCTGAGCCATTTTATGTAAAAGACAATTGCAAAGCATTATCAATGATGAACTCTTAAGGTGGCATGGATCAAAGCCAAGCTTCAGGGCCTAAAGGTTTCTCTGCCAGGATCTGCTCAAAGAAAACCAACAAAACCACACCCACAGCCTCGTTGTTCAAAATTCAAACTCTGCTTTTTTGACAAATATCTACTGCTAAAGACAATATGAACAGCACAGCAACTTCTTCCTCACCAATTATTCATAAGAGAACACAGCCCGTTCTCTCTTTTCCACTGCTCAACATGACAGAACTTGCATGCTTAGTTTTAAGCATGAAAGCAATCCAGTCAAATCAATTGTGAATATTAGTATGTACATCAGCACTTATGCATTACTGAGCACTTAGCACCAGTATCAAAGCTTGACTGGGGAAAGGGTGGCAGAAAATGATCACAAACTCATATATCACCTTGGATTCTCCTCACCTCTGCATTTCTTGCATTTATTTTTTTTTTATCCCTTCCATAGCCTTGCTCTTTGTGTATCACCATTTTTTGGTCTAAGCCACCCCCTACTACTGTATTGCTTCTAATCCCACGAGCACCAATCTGCCTGAAAGATCTCTACCATTCACTAGTTTCTTCCCACTTTTCTCCGTTCACTTTTGGACTTAAGACCAACTTTCCTCTGCTGGATATTGCCTCTGAAGCCAGATTCTTTTTCTACTCTGCATTCCCTAGACTGAAAGCCTATGTATGTGAAGGCAGGGAAAGAAACTAGGAAGGGGGGGGGGGGGGGGGAAGAGGAAACAGGAAAAAAGATGAAAAAAAAAAAAAAAAAGGTTACAGGGCAGAGTTTTTTATCTTTGACTATCTTTAAGTAATACTAAAATATGAACTTGCAAATAGAATCCAGCAACAATTTGCAGTTCAATGTAAGCACAAGATCATTCTGTTCACTTTTAAATGGAGGAAACAGATGTGAAAGCTAATTAAATCTCATTTATTAACTGAGAAATACACTCACATGATATAAATTTGTGTTAAAAAGAGACACACCTGCATCCATTTAAAGGTCATCTGACTACTGGAGAGAAAAGCCACATTCAAAGTGAGACCCTTGGCAGCTATAAAATGTTGTGTCTATGGCAGTCAGCCATTTATGACTAAAGCTAAAAGCTGCACGTTAATTTTCTGTGCCACACATTTACTGACAGAAAAAGGAGACTCAAGTATCAACTTTTCAATAAGTTCTTGTTGTTGGAGTGTTTGTTGCTTCACAGATTAAAGACATTTGGCTCAAGCCATGGAAGGTTTTTGTTATGCTAAATGAAATCAGCTGTAGCAGTAATTTGAAATTCTTCAACCTCAGGGGTGTGCTGCCTAACAGACAACACAGGATGAATCTCACAGCTCTCAGAACACTGAGGAACAGAGAGAGATTTCCCAGCTGTTCAAGAGGGAAAGATGAATGCTTTAAAAATGTTTTTATCTCCAAACGCCCACCTAAAAACTAACAGGACAAGCAGTAATTTTGTTGGCTTCAGTAAGCAAGGCTCTGGGTCAATGCACTTTGACATTTTTTTGTACTCTACCTGTTTGCACAAAGAAGGGCGATCAAAAGCTCAGGCTGAGCCAGATGTTTCAGAAGTTCTTTCAGCAGTGCTGCTTTCGGATCTCCCATGGTAACTTTTGCTAGTATTAAGACTTGTTTAGATTCTACTTTACAGCAGTCACAAACTTAAGATTTTTTTCAATGCAAAACACAACTCTCTAAATTCATACCTAAAGTCTTTAAGACTTTGGCTTGGTTTTGAGGCATTCTAATAAAAATTAGAGGGTTTAGGCTTTTTTAGCCAGCTAATTCAAAAATTACACCATTGTGAACTCCTCTAAGGTTTCATAAAGCACTCTTCAAATAGTAAGAGATTAAAACACATGACACTTCTCAGGTGACTCTTGATTTTATCTGATGATTATACAGAATATGCCCAGCAAGAAGAAGAAGTTAGTATGTATTTGGTTCCCCTTGTAAACAGCAGTGTCAAGAGCATGAAACTAACATTTGCTTTCCCATAATTTAAACCATTTCAGTACTCATCTGTATATGAGCTATCCTCCTGCAACTGATAACTCTTCTGGAATAGAAGGCCTCCCTACTGATACATATGCTTTCAAATCAAATGGATAACCAGAAGAGCAGCAGGACCCACCCTTTCCAGAATACTAATGTCAGACAGAGGCTTTTCAGGGAAGACTACTATACTCCAGATTCCCACCACACCTCAATCAAGCTTAATGTTGAAATACAGGTAAGCCCTGCAGTGTTACTTTAACCTGGTATATTAAAATTTCAGGCAAATGTAATTCTTCATTTAACAGTGCTCCTTATTAAAGTATGTAAACTCCAAGGACCTTTTCAAGTTAAGAATCTGGGAACAACTGCTATCAGTCAGAACACTGCAGCCCATTTCTAGCAGCTGACTGTGATGGATTTTGACTGGCTCGAACATGTAAGTCTTACAAAGGTAAGTTTTGGGGGTTTTGGTTTGTTTTTTGGTTTTTTTGTTTTTTTTTTTTTTTTTTTTTTTTTTTTTTTTTTTTTTTTTTTTTTGTAAGAGGTTATTAAAGAACTTTCAGTAATTGTCAAATAGCGGTCATCAACAGCACAGAAAAAAATGGAAAACACGGAATGATCTGCTGATACTCACTTGAAAGGCAGTCATCAATGTTACTGTCACAGTCTCCTCCAGTGAAGCCTGGCCGACATTCACACAGGTAACTGCCCTGAATATTATGGCACAGAGCATGATTTTTGCAGGGCTTGGAAAGGCATTCATCAATATCCACTGTACATCTCTCCCCTGAAACATGGAAAGTCCAGAAGTAAGACCTCTCAGAAGGCAATGGTCAAAAGGCTCAGTGCCAATACTGCTTGGTGTTGACAGTCCAGTGTGTTCCCCCCCACCATTACCTTCCCAGCCAGGGGCACATTGGCAGGTGTAGCCTTCAGAGTCAGGGGATTCTTGGCAAATTCCTGAGTTCTCACAAGGATCAGGGGAACAAGGCGCAACCACTACCTGGCAGTTCACACCTGGAGAGCAGCAGGGGAAAAGCCAGTAAGAGTATGCTGCTAAGAGCTTGCTGCTTCTTGCAAGAATGAAGAGCTGTAACTTGCATGATTATCCTACACAGAAGAGGACAGCATTTCCATGTTTGAAAAATCTCAGCAGAAGGAAAAGGAGATCAGAGCACTCATGATGTGGGTACAAGCAGACAGCAGCCATGGTAATTCCAGGCTTAATGCCCCCTCAATTCACAGTGCACTCACACATCTCAGACTAACTTTCTTACAAAGAAAATTGAGCTGAACTGCCACCAGCAGATTTCTTAATGAATCCAAACAAGGCTTAGAAATTAAAATACTAAGTATTCTACTATCATGTCTATATGAACTGACTGTAATCAAACTTTATACAACCCTGGCATTTTGCCTCTTGACTCCATAAAGTTTAATAAAAAGATTAAAAAGGTGTAATGAAGTGGAAAGACAAAAGAACAGAAACTTCTCTCCAAATTTTCACCTTTGAATCCTTTCCTACAGGTACATCTATATCCATTTAACAGATCCTCACAGGTTCCTCCATTCTGGCATGGGTTTGATTTACATTCATTCCCTTCTGTCGAACAATAATCTCCTACCCAGCCTGGGTCGCAGACACACTTGTACCTTTAAAGGCAGAAACAACAGTAATTTTAGAACATTCTTAAATAACTTCTCTTACAGTTTCTCCTGCAGATAAGTTTTGGAGAGAAAAGTAGAAGACTTCTCTTTAGGAGAGTTACATTAAGATTGCTTACACCAGTAGTATAGTTTTGGAAACACTGAAAATAAACCCTCCCTTAAAACCACACTTCCCTCCATTACAGTTTTCACAAAGTGCTCAGTCAACCAGCAGTGTTGCTGCTTTGATAAGAACATCTCAACACATTTAAACAAAGACAGAAGAAAAAGAAAAGATCAAAAAAGTGGAGGGAACAATAGGTTCCAAAGATAACTAGACTGCTTTAATGCAGAGTAGTGGTTACAAATGAAAACGGCTGGCTGGGAGCAGGAGCAGTCTTCTCCATCATGTTTAAAAAACTGAAGTAGAGCAGTGCTCCACCCATATGACACAGAACCAAGGACTCGGTGAGTCACCCTGGACTCAGGACACACAGCGCACACACTGACCTCCCTCCCTGTCATGGAAACAAGACATTTTATCTGGCACCAAGTGTAAGGTGTACATGGGCATAAATATGAATGAAGAAGACAGATGATAGACAAGATGAACCAAAACATTTGTTTTCCAAGCTTATACAGAGGCTGAATTACCAATAAAGGCAGCCTTCCATCCAGCTCCAGGGAAAGGGCTGAATCCTGCCCTACAGAATTACCCCCAGTGGTAAATCACTTCCTTGGCTCAAGTCCTGACAATACTTTTCAGGACACAGCACACAAGTGGGAGGCACTGCCATTCCACATACAGTTGGTAAGTTTCACAAACATAAGCCCTACCTCCCTGACCTCTTGACTCCACAGGTCCTGATCTCCCAGACTTATCATTACCAAAAAGAGGTCTGATTCAGGGCTCCTGAAATCAACATTTGGTCTTCCCCGATGGGAAGATTCAGAAGTTAACTGCCATCAAAATTACCAGAAAGAGCTTTCCTTTCAGGCACGCAACAATATGCCTAAAGTTGATAAAATCTCAGCCTTGGACAAACAGTTCTAAGCCAAACATCACTCTTTTGCTGTTTGAAGTTGTCTTCCTGTTCCTTCATGCAGAGTACTTGGGTAGCAAGAACAGCACTTGCCAACAAAATAGTTTCTATGCTTAACATTTTAGACTTTGATGCAATAAGACAGCTGCTGCTCCACAAAGATTCAGTTCGGAACTATTTCTTTATTTTAATTGCATTCACTCTACTCACTTGAATTACCAAACCCTCCCTTCAGACGGTGGCAGTCCACTCTGCACTATATGCCCACGCAAAGACAGCAAAGAATACAATGGAAAACATAAAGACTTATGTCGAAACAGCACAGACTGCAGCTGGTGACTAAAGGTCTACACCTGTGATTATTTCATGAGCAGCAAATAAGTTTGATCTGAGAAATATTTAGAGAAATATCAGAAACCTCAAGTCAAGCTGGAACTCCAGGCAAAGAAAAAAAAGTATAGAAGACAGCAGATAAGTTAACGTTACAATAGGTACTTACCCACTAGCAATATGTGTGCAATTGCCATGTACACATGGATTACTAAGACAGCCATCTGCCTGTGACTGACAATGAGGATGATGGTATCCTTCAGGGCATACACACCGAAAGTTATTGACTTCATTTATACATGTTCCACCATTATGACAGGGGTTGGATATGCATTCATCAATGTCCACATTACAACGAGGGCCTAGGAAAAAAAGTACTTATAAGGATTATTTCTTATTAGAGCATTTGATTTGCATGTCTGTGAGAACACACATTCAGACACAACTCTGTAAAGCCATTGCAGAGGGACGAAGCTTGCATGCCTCTGTGCTTTAACTGAAGTCAAGAGAAGCATTTTTTAAAGATGCAGCACTTTTCTGTGCCTGGAAAACAGCACTTGCACTCAACAAGTATTTATAAGCCATTCAAGAATCTCAACAGAATTTCACTAAAAATCACTGGTTAATATTGATTAGGAAGGCAGAAATCACTCAACTGTATCATGCTTGAAACAAACCTTGAGTTCCACTTGTCATAGCCCTGCTCTTCTGCTTTGAAAGTACCTACCCTTTGAACAATCAATATTGCCATACTGTCTGCAGTAAATACAGTTCTTGTGGTTTATTGCGCAAAAGGGACTCTAAAAAACACCGTTTCCTGTTTTGCCTGCCTCTGATTACGACTGCAAGATTCTTGAAGTAGTGACCAAAAGATCTTGTGAGGCTGGAAAGCTAAACAAAGTGAATGTTGTAGTAAGTTGAAAGCATTTTTAACACAAGGAAAGGACAAAGTAACAAGACCCCATGCAAGCCGGCTCTTTAAATAGTGGAATATCCCAATTCATCATATTACTGAGTTATTTTAACAGCAGAACAGTAAGAAGTCCAGTAGGATAACAAATATGTTATGCCAGCAATAATGAAGACTGAAGGCAAGAGTGATTAGGATCATGCCTCTTCCTGTTCTGAGGACTAAAGAGCACCATCACGCCAGAGCCAAAGAAGAAAGGAGTGTCAGAAGTTTAGAAAGATGCCAAGAGAAAAGCAAAAGACACATGAAACCTCTTAGTGCTATTTCTAATGCGTTTCAGATCAATGCTAATTAGAATCATTCAGTAATAAACAGTAATAAACGTGATGAGAAAACTGTTATAAACAGTACCAACTGCTTTACAGCAATTATTTTATGAGCACATTACCCTACATGGCTCAAAACATATTTAGTCCATTACAAACAGCCCGGAGATGTGCTTTAGTCATGAGAAATAGTCCTGATGTAGATCTACAGTTCTAAGCATGGATACACTAGTGCCTAAAAGCTTCTTTTTTCAGCCCTACTTCTAGTGTATTAGATAAATCTTTATAATTTAAAAAGGAAACAGAACAGGACACACTATGAAAGAGAGAACTGAAAAAAAGCAGGGTATTCATTTGAAGATTTCAGAGTGGAGAGCAGCTCATTAGAACACTGAGTTAATAATGCTTTGCTTTCACAGAAACAGAAATACTCTTCACGGCCAAAGCCCAAGGTATTGTCTAATCAAACACCTCTATATTGTCCACAGCCTCTCTGCCTGTGGAAAAAAACTGTAAATAATAAACCAAAGTCGCACGAGTTTATTTGTTATAAACCCAAGAACCATGAATTAGATGGAACAGCCTAACAAGAATGGCATTTCACAGCACAGATTTGACCAGTTTTTCTGCTTGGTAGAACTTTCTGAAATCTGAGATGCTGAGGTTCAAGGATTAGAAGGATTTACCAAGATACTGACTCCCTTGCAGTCAGTAGGCAAAGAACAGCTTCCTTAGCTACCTGGATAACTATCTTCAAAACGACTCAAAGCTATCGGCTCACTGACTTTACCTGTAAATCCAGGTTTGCAAGCACAATTGTAGCGATTAATGCCATCAATACAGTCCCCGTGAATGCATGGGTTACTTGCACAGTCATCAAAGTTATTTTCACAGTTCACTCCTGGAAAAAATAAAATAAAATAGAGGATGAGAAGGCCAATCCTTACAAGGACAACAACAAAACTATTTCCCAGAAATAGCCAAATTAAGAATTCCATCTGCTTCAAAGTTTCACATACATCAGGGCAACTTAAAAAGGCGATGATGCAGAAGCACTGCGACACCAAGGAATGTCACCTGCGTCACTGGGTGCTGACCTGAACCTGTACTAAATATTTAAATAAAAGAATAAAGCATTTTGAATACCATGCCTATTTTTTCCTGCATGTCTGAATTTTGGGAGTAAAGAGGAGGTAAATTCTTCCAAAACCAGTTGCAGTACCAGTGAGTTTAGGCAATCCACACAATCACATCAAAATTTAGCAAGGAGAAGTAATGTGAAAATGATACTGTCACATAAGCTTATCTCTGTGTGCAAATTTAGCACACACCAGGGCACAAATAAGAAATAATTAAATGGTTGAATTCTGTTAGAATCCAGTACTTCCACGTGTGCTTTACATACCTGAAGTACCCAGCAAGCAGTTGCATTGGTAGCCATTCACCAAATCAATGCAGCGCCCTTGATGGAGGCAAGGATTGCTGTGGCATTCATCTATCTGCTCACTGCATATGGCACCCATGTAGCCAGGATTGCATATACATGTGTACGAATCAATTCCATCTTGACACTCCCCATGGTGGCAAGGATCAGGATCACAGTTGTTGATATTCTCCTCACACAGGAGGCCAGTAAAACCTAATAAAAGATGATGAACCGGAGTAACTGAAAAGTCAACTGGTATGATGCTGCTGTGAAGATAATGCAAATATAGAAAGAATCATATTAAGAATCAGCAAAGTGGCAGACAGCACAAAGGGTAACTGGGCATCTCAACTGCTGCCCATTTTCCAGTCCTGGAAAACAACACACTTCCACTGCTCACAGCATTACAGAACACCATCTTGCATGGAGAATCCTGGCATTGGAAGTGGTTACCTTTAATTTATTCAGAAAAGTAGCAACAAGAGGAAACACGTAAATCTCCATGAGAAATATTTACTTGCATCAATATAAACTATTTGAAGGCACTCTCCTATCATTATTTTCTCTAGACAATACAAGAAGGGAGGACTTTTTCAGAACTAGAAGTTACTGCAAGGATGCTGCAGAAACCTTCACAAGGGAACTCACTCCCTTGGCTCATGTCAAAGTTTCTGCAGCTCTCAGAAAGTTTCTTGCCCCTCTCATTGGGAAACCTTTCAACAACTCCAATCAAGCAGCAACTGCAAATTTATGAAAGACTGCATGCAACCTCTTAAGTTAGGAGCAATGAAACAAGCAGCAGTTTGGCCTGTTTCATGCTGCTTCAGCTGGGAAACATCCTGAGCAACAGAAAAGGACAGTCTGTTCACCAGAACGGTTAAAACAGCGGTTCAGGAAGCTATGAGCAGCAAACAACTCCCTCCAGAGTCCTATTTTTCCATGATGGAACAGAGCAGTATGAAATGGGGACAATTTAAAATAAGTGGTTTTCAGAGATGAGGTTTTGGAGCAACTGCTCATGCTGCCTTCCAGCAGCTGAAGATTAGGAAGGTAGAACTTCAAATTTCAGACACTAACTGGAGACTGATACAAACCAAGCTGCAGGGAATTTCAACAGCTGAAGAGTGTTTCTCACCTGAGTATTCTAAGTGGATAACAGGCTTCCCATTTTTCATACAGGTTTGTGGTTATTTCTGTGGTCAAATATACCAGGTGACGGCTAACATTTCCAAGTTCTGCGAACGTATGCATGGATGAATGGGTGTGGAGGCAGGTGGGGAGAGGGAAGGGAAGCTAGTTAGAAAGATGGATATAAAAAAGGTGTTAAGGAAGGAAGAAAACCAAACCGATAAAGAAAACGAACAGGGTGGGGGGAAAAAATATGTAGAGGCAAAGAAAAGAGGAAAGGCCTAAAACAACTCAAGAAAAGAAAAGCCATGATCTACCACTGGGAAGGAGAAGTGGAATAATGCCAGAAGGGAAAGAAAAGACAAAAAGCAAGCAGTAAATAGAGGTATCTGTACAGCATTTGGCCAAATATTTTGCAGTTTTCAATCACTTTGCAGCTGGCTATTACCATTCAAGGAACACATATCACTCATAACACGAGATTAATAGAACAAGAACATACTCAAACATTATTTTCCAATAACTGACCTGCCCCAATGATGAATGCCACATTTCAGTCTTAGAGAAGGCTGTCAATATTAAATAATATTTAGCATACATTCATTAGAAAAATCATTACCTTGCCTCCTATTTTAGCTCAACTGTAGCTTAACTTAAAAGATACATTTCTCTATCTCTTAACTGAATGTCATATGCAGTAATCAAAAGGAGAATTCTAACAACAGTAATTATTCCTCTCCTGATCAGAACTACTGCATTTCTCTATTTCCAACAAATTCACTGTTTCTCCAGGCACTTTGGGGAAGGGTAATAGCGTGCGACGATTCAAAAAGAGAAAAACCGCACATTAAGGCTAGCCAACTTAACAGCACATTTCTGGAACAAGGGCAGCTCCAGGAATTGTTCAGCCTCTTCCATAATGGAAGAGCTAAAGACACGGCATTCTCAATCTGCATCACAAGCAATGCATAAGCCACTACTAACTGAAAGCAACAAAAGTTGCTCCTTACTGAGAATTAGAGTGTAACAGCTTTGAAGCCTCTTATTTGACCAGATGTAAAAATCTAGATAAAATATATATATCATTCCACAGGTCTGAAGATAAGAAAATCCCATAATTAAACCTGATGCTTCTAAATGTGTAATTAATCAAGCAGTAATGGAATGTAGTGCATTCAAAAAAGTTCCACCTCAGTTCCATGCACAGCTCTGTCCATATTTCTGTATGATGCTTGACAAATCATTCTAACTGAATTCTGGCAAGCAGCTACTGTGTGGTATTTCTTCCAGTGGACACAATTTTCACTGCATTTCAATCTTCCACTTTTGACATAAAATAGCCTGACACAACAGAAATCAGAATACAGAGTACTACTGCTCCGGGTACCTCTTGCTTTTAAACTATACAATCTGACTTGGAAGAAAGAAAGGTAAGGCATAGACAAAAAGCTTCACACTGCTGTTTCTCCACTCATGGATTCCACAGTCAATGGGAAGAGAGATGGGGCTGAAAGACGGAGGCCAGAAGTCTCATCAACTGTGAACTTACTGCTGTCACAAGTGAAAGGCTTTCTGTACCTAAAACACTACTCTCTGCAGCAAAGGAGTAGACAAAACTTTGCAACAAACAAGAATATTTTAGAGAAAGAAAGAATGCTGATGCTTCTTTGGCTGTCTCTTTATGTATTTACATTACATGTGATCTCCAGTCCAGGGGCTCTGAACACAAGACTAACCTGTGGCACACTGGCACTCATAGCCATTGGGATGGTCAATACATTTGGCTCCATTGAGACATGGCGTGCTGGAGCAGTCATCTATATCAATCTGACACACAGCACCACTGAATCCTGAAAGACAGATAAAACATGAAAATCCAGATGTAATTTGAAGTAGTTAATCTAAACAGCTGCAGAGTCAGGAATTATTTGTTAGCAAATCATTAAAACCACCCAAATACAAGCTCAGTAAATCTAAACTGCACCATTAAGAACACAGACCACACCCTAGGTGGATTGGTTCCTCAACCAAACCACCAACCAAAACACAGTTTCTATCCTCCAGGTCAAAGGAGCCTCAGCTTGAAACCTGAGATGGCCAAGTCACACAGGAATAAAGCAGACGGAGCACACATAAGAGGTGTCCACCATTGGACAGTATGCCTGTTGATAAAACCAAGAAGCCACCAATAAAAACTTCCAAATAAACAAAGCAAGTAACTTAAAATGAAACAACAATGCATAAATCACTACAGCATTCAGACTAGAATTACAGCAGTGAGGAATGTGGTAAAATACAGCACTGTATCTTCCAATTCACTTCTTGAAACACAAACTATCAACAGGTTATATCAGATAATGCCAAGCCTTAGGCACTTCAGGAAGAAAACCAAAACACTCTAGGGATGTTTATTGGAGGAAGGAACCAAAGGAGGAGCCAGAACATAATTAGTCAGTAAGAAGGGATGCAGAGCAGGCTTTTGTCAAGTATATTCTTAACTCAAGACTTTTTGTAAGCCATCAGGAAAACAAGTGATATTTACCCTACAGCTAACATTGATCCTTCAGCTCAGCATTTATCCTTTTCTTTCTAAAGTGGAGACCGAATCCACATCCCTCCTCATGCAAGCAACAAATTGCACCAATAGAAAAATGGGTTCTGCCTAAAAACCTCAAAAAAAAGACAAAAAGCACACAGAGGTTCTGATTTTTAAAATGCATTTAGAATTACTCATCTGTACCTCACTGCAGTACCCACAATAACAGAAGTTCATGCTGCTCAGCATCCTTTAAGATGAGACATCCAAGAGTACGCTTCTCAACAGCTATTCAGTTACATGCACAATACTATTGTATCTGATATATGTTGCACTCCAATAGATGCTGCACTAAGAAAACAGAATCTCACAAGAAATACATCACCTGCAATCCCTCACTGGTTATCTATGCAGTTCTTGGTAAGGTGAAGCAGGAAAAGCTTCCAGAAATAAGTACTTACCAGGAGGACAGACACAGAGGAAGCGATTGACTTTATCAAGACACTCTCCGTTGTTTACACAGGGATTACTCAGACACTCATCAATGTCTTCTTCACAGTGAACACCTTTAAAACCTGTTTTGAAAAAAAAAAAGGTAAGAAGAGGTGACTGAAGGCCTTAGAAGTGTCTTGGAAGCGTGATTGCCTCTTATACCAGTGCTGGAAGTCAAAGCTTAGATTCATTGCAAGTTTGCAGTATGGACAGAACCTATGAGGTAAGAATATACATCAAAGGTTAGAAAGGGATGTCAAATGTGTATTTTTCACTGTCGCTAAACATGCTAACTTAATCAGTAGTAACAGAAGTTTGTGCTGAAGTCACATCTAATATGTTCTTCCACTTGATGAGAAGGGGTTATGTTTAAACACTTTGGAAGTAACTGTATATTTGGGTATATACCAACATAAGGTAAAAGGTAAAGAAATAAGCACAGCAGATAAATTCAGCTTAAAAATCTTTAGCAAATGACAGAATAAAATGAAAGCATTAAGAAGGGTGAAATACTTGGGACTAGAGTTCTACCTTTCAAAATAGACTAGATGCTAATAAAAACTCATTCAAATTTTCATTATATCAGCTGATTACCTGCAGGGGTCACAATTCTTTCATTATATTTTGTAAGACTTGCACCTTTTTATTTTTTCACCACTTTCTATCAGAAAGCAAAATAGCAGGCTACATAGCTTATTGGTATGGTGGACATGTACATTTTACAAGCATGATTTCAATCAAATAATGTTCTTCACAGTTATTCCTTCAGGTCAATAGGAGTTTGCACCACTTTGGGTATTTTAAGCAGAGAAAAACCCCAAACACTATCATCCAGAATCACCACCTACATATCCCTCAAAACACAATCTTTCAAAGTTTGCACCCGCTTTGCTTTCACAAGCGTAAGTTAATGCACATGCACTTTACCAGGTATAGTAACAGATACGTTCACATATACTCCAGCTCAGAATGCTAACTCCCTTTGCTGATGTAGAGATTGGTTTCATTCTCAGTCCTCTAATTGCTTTCTGCCTCCCACACACAAATGCCAAGTCCTGGCTGGTGCTGCCATAGCAGGCTCTCTCTCACCATTTCATTTAGCCTCACCCCTTTGCAATTTTGTGTTCCACCTCAGCAGAGTTGGCAACCCTGCATGTGCTCAGCCTTCTCATTCCTTCCTCTGCTGCAAACCCCATTTTGTCAGAAATTCCCACTACCTGGCATACAGAGACACGTGAATCCCCCGATTTTATCCAGGCAGGTGGCATCATTTTGGCATGGATTTGAATGGCATTCATTGATGTCCATTTCACAGCGAGGTCCTGTGTAGCCCTTCAAACATTCACAGTGGAAAGAGCCTTCTGTGTTTACACATTTCCCAGCATGTTCACATGGATTGCTATTTGCTGCAAGAAAAATATATATACGTATGGGTCAAAACCTCTCCTGGAAGCAGGAAAGCTAGAGCATTCTTTATTCATGGTCTTTTCCAGTTGTAATTCCCTTCTGGCAAGTAATACTGGGGAAAGAATGTTCACCCTTTTTGAGAAAGGCTATTGTGGTTGAAGACAACATGTGGCAGTTACTTGTCTATCAGATGTAAAAAGAAAAATTATTGTCACTATCAATGGACCAAAGAAGCAACTCCAGTCCATATTACTAATGACAGTTCTGAAGAGGAGAGTATCAACTAGCAGGGATTAGAGAATGAATGATACTTTCAAGGCCGTAGCTAGATCATCTTTTACGTTTACTTGCCTCCTAAGGCTGACAAAATGCCACTACAGCCACAAAACAACCAAACTAGTTCTTCATGTGCTGTCCAAGGCAGACTGAGGAATGAAATTCAAACTGCTTCTTTCCAGCACTGGTCAAGCATTATTACCTTCATGCATGTAGAAGCATGAACTAGCACTCCCAAAAGCATAAGCAAGTCTGTGGGATTCCAGCTAATCCCTCAAAATAGCACAACAGCATGATATCAGAGAACTACAGCTTTAAAAGCCCACATGGTTACCAGTCTCGGAAGGCATTCAAAAGATCCAGCCATATTCTGGCTGTTAAACAGCTTTGATATATTTCTACTGAGGCAGGAGCTGCAACAACTCCCACACGAATTGTGGTAATTTCATTGTACACTGCGGTTCTAAGGGTCAGGTTATCACATCTGTTTTCATGCACCCCTCGCAAAATGCTGAGGCCCTTTTGCACAATGAATAATGGTTAAGTATCTCCCTGCTTTTCATATTCCAGAGGCTAACAGTTCAAACATGGTCAGCTATCCTGTCTCAGCCCTTTGCCCCAAGTCTCAGATAAGATTTAAAACTCATCTAAAACCACTGAAGTGGAAGGAGAGCAGGAAAAGGAGTCACACTTAAGTTGAGAAGCTATGACAAAATTCATATTCTTGCCTCTTGCCCTCTTTTAAATTCATAAAGCAAACAATCTAATTCTCGTTAATGTACTCACTAATAGCAAATAGAAACTCACCCATTGCACATTCGTCCACATCCTCAGTGCAGTCTGCTCCCTTATGGCCTTGAGGACACGTGCAGATGTAGTGTCCATTCACAGGATTGGTATCACATAGAGCACCCTTCTGGCACGGATTGCTAACACATGCATCATCCAAGTGGCACAGAAGACCTGGAGAAGCATCCAAAGAGTTTATCAAAAAAAGTGAGATATAGCAGCCAGACTATGTTACACAACCAAATCCTCTGTCCTGATACATCAAATAGAGACTCCCACAGCCAGAAGCTTAAGCAGTATTTAATAGGCTTCAACCTACAGACTACCACAGAGATTTCACCACATACTTAAAAACCTCTTACATATAAATGTGGATTCTGTGCCTTCAGAGGTGACTCCAGCACTTCTGGAGCAGTACAATGGCTTACCATTACCAAAATATCCTCCTTGGAGCAGTTAATTTTCCCTTTTCTCTAACCACCACAACGATTTCTCTGACAGCTGAAAAAACAGCTGCACATGAAGCTCACATTCTTAATTCAGATATCCTGATCACTTATATTTCCAGGTAGTAGTACTTAGGAAACCTCTGTATTTTTACCTACCCTACAATAGCAAATTTTCCCCTATACCAGTAAGGGCATCCTCACTCGCACAGAATAAATTTGCCTTCTAAACTTTTAACGACAATTATCCTAAGTGGGAGAGAGCAAGTCACCCTCATGCATAACTTTTCAGACAAATGTAAGTTCTGCTAAGGGCTACAAAGAGATCTGCTTTCCTTGCAATCTAAACTGTAAGAAGTTCGTCTTCCAGCCTAATACAAATACTTCTTTGTCCCAAGCTCCAGGGGTTTAAAAGGTCTTTGCTCATGCATAGCACTTGCTTCCTTTTGTTCTTCCTGGTTTGGTCACAAAGTGTGTAAAATAAACACACCACTTTAAGCAAATGCATAAACTTCAGGAAGTATCTTCTATTAAGTGTCAGACCTATGAAAGTTTTCTGTCCTTACCTGCCTTTCCTTCTGGACAAATGCATGAAAAAGAAGCTACTCGATCAATGCAAGTAGATCCATTAGCACAGGAAGCAGTGAAGCAATCATCAATGTTCTTACTGCAGTCATCCCCACTCCAACCATTGACACAGACACAGGCATAACCTCCATTGTGGTTGGTGCAGGTACCTCCATTCTGACAAGCGTTGGGCTGGAGCTGGCATTCATCAACATCTTCAGTGCAAAACTGGCCTGATGTACAGAAAGAAACAAGTTCAACAGAAGTTCAAAGACTGGGACACAAAAAGGTGCTCTTACAGAAAACATAACCAAAGGAAACACTGTAATCCAACTTGATTGACACATTATTTCTAGGACATTCAAGCTTGAAACTTCCAATAACACTGTTACCAAATTACACAAAGACAATAAGCATCCTTAAATGACACCAAAGTAGAGGTGAACTACAAATAACTCTAAAAAGGCACAGTGTGAGAGCCAGCAGGCAGCCTGTAGTATATGAAAATACACCTGTGAGGACGTAGGAACAAAGAATAAAGGTTGCCTGCAACACAGCCCCAGGGATTATGAAGAGAGAAGATGGCCTCACAAGAAAATCTCGGCTAACGCAGTGTCATCAGGCCAGCAGCAAAGTAACTCTTGTCAGGAGAACTTAATTATTTTTTCTGTAATTATGCAATGAAGATTACTTGATAGGGAAGCACAGAATTCTTAAGACTCTTCTACCTAAAATACTCCTCTAGCTTCTCCCAGGTATTTCCACAGACAATGCCAAATATTTTGGGTTTTCTTGGTTGTTTTGGGCGTTTATTTGGTTGTTTGTTTGTTTTCAGAGACAAAATAAATATTCTAATAAACACTTTAATAACTAAAGACACTGGAGAGAAGAAAACAAGCTTACAGTGTTTCAGAGAGTTTTAAGAATAAGACTATTGGATCACTAAGTATGCAATCAATTTCATGGCATAGTGAATTTCACAGTCACTTCTATGTGAAGCTCTGCAATTCATGTTTACTAAGTATTTATCCAAATTCATCTTGCTTTGACATCTAGATCTGGAGAATTCACCACTTGCAGCACTATTTTAACACTTATTCATCTGCTTAATGAAAGTTGCATAGTTTACTTTAACGATTAATTTTTTTAGGGTAAGTTTGAAATAATTCATTATTTTGAGTTTCTTGAGCAGGAAAAAAAACTCCTTATGGTTAAGCACTGGGTAATTTCTCCCCAGGCTGTCCACAGTTTTCTCTCCAATCAACTATTTCTCTCCTTTCTGTTTCATTAAGAATGCTCTAGCACTGAAGCTTGGCAGCTTGCCTTTTTTTAACGCCCCTTATAACTTACTTTTACCACCTTTCCTAAAATGTTGATATGACGCACATAGCGCCAGAAGACCAGAGAATAAGATTAGATTTGTTTGATGTGACCATTTGTTTTTCCACCATCTCTGACACCATTAGATCCCTCACTAGCTTACAGCAGCTTTCCGTTATTTGGGTCAAGACTCTTTAAATCACTGCGCTGCTACTACCAAGACCCTCCTATTCGTCACCTCCAGCTACTCCATCAGCTCCACACTTACGCTTGCCTGGAATTACCCCGTATTCCAAGAATAAGAAATTCAAGAACAGGTCACAGATATTCCCTGCCAGTGTGCCTGGGATCCAGTTTATTTAGGTTTGCCAGTTGAAAAACACTTATTAGATGCTGCTTAAGAGTCACCTTATTTATTAATGGCCCTAGAATTCTGATGCAAAAGCACACACCCATTCTCCTCCCATTCACGGAACAGAAACATTTATTTTTGGCTAGAATGTAAAAAGGTTCAGTCTTTACCATCTCCATTGACTATACTCAAATCATGACCCCTTTTGCTTCCAAAGTACCTAAATAAATTGTAGCCTTCAGTCCTGAGAGCCCTGGATTCTTTCTCTTTTCCCTTAGCAGCAAAGAAAATCATTAAGAAGAAAGAAAGTTGCAGAACTGACTTTGTTCTGTGTGTGTGCCCCTTCCTCCAGCAGGACTGCTTCAAAACAAGGATTGAGACACTTGAAAAAACAGTAATATTTTTAGTAATAACTGCAACAGAGTTTTCAGAATTAACCCTCACTTCCCTATTGACTTAGTAAAACGAGGGGAAACTTAACACTTCATATTGTTATTAGCAAAACACAGCATTCTTCATTATGACAAAACGAACACATGCATTTGTCATAATAGAAGTAATTTCTTAATTAGCTTTTGATATTAGCTTATCAGTAGCCAAACTGGAAAGTTATCTCAAACTGGTTCCTAGCAATTGTGCATATCTCAACTCAACATAACTGACTTCCTTTTGAACAAAATTACCAAGGCATTATTTGCTTATTATAAAAGTGATTTTCCTTATTTCTTGGAGGCGGCCGAACCCAGATCAAAGAACGTAGACAAACAGAGAGCATGCACAATCATTTTGCAGAAGCGTTCTTGCAGCATCTACATCCTCCTTTCGATTGCAGCCAATTTCAACCCTATCACTGAAGTGTGGAAGGTTTTCAGTGCTGAAGTTGCCACACTACTCTGGATTGTTATGTCTCTCACAACACTTGCCTTGTGATTGAGTGAATAGAAGTCCTGAAATTTGGGGCCTACAAGAATAACAGACAGGGACCATAGTGATAGGACAAGGGGTAATGGGTTTAAACTCAAACAGAGAAAGTTAAGGTTAGATATAAGGAAGAAGCTCTCTACTGTGAGGCTGGTGAGGCACTGGAACAGGTTACCCTGAGAAGTGGTAAATGACCTATTCCTGACACTGTTCAAGGCCAGGTTGGACAGAGCCTTGGGTGACGTGGTTTACTGTGAGTCACCCCTGCCCACGGCACGGGACTGGGAAGTAGATGATCTTAGGACCCTTTCCAACCCAAACCATTCTGTGACTCTGCAAATATAATGTTCTGTGGAACTGTTTTTTGGTGGGCTGGTGGAGGTGAGGGTGTGCCCATGATTTTGGGGGGGGTTTATTTTTTTTAAGCAAAGCTAAGAAACATTAACCCCTCACACAAAGCCCCAGTGCTTGGTTTTAACATCCCCTTTCAAGTGCCACTCCTAACGCCAACAGCTAGCATTTCTTAAATATTTTTCCCCCTTGGCAGAAAGGGCATTTTCAAATAACATCACTGATATCCTTGCAGTAAGCCTATGTCCTAGGCTATTCCATATTTCCACACCCTAAACTAAACCAAATTTTTAAAAGGTGCATCAGTGTCTCCACAGGAGGGAGAAAAAAGCAGAGCTTAAAATTCTTTGAGCGATTCAACTGTATTTCAAGACCACACCACTTGTGAGCTCCTTAAATTTGATCTTCACTTAGCTTCTCTGATTATTAATACTCTTTTTGCAGTTACCAGATCACAATCTATATAAAATTTAATTATGAATATGAATCAGAGCTCCCTCTTAATGAAGTATGTTTTAAAACCAAAGGAAATTCAAATCAACATGAGGGGTGCAAATGAACTACTAACTATTGTATTTTACTACTAAATATTTTAATGAAAAAAACTTATTATTTCTTGAAATTGTAACTGAAACCCAGACTCAACTTCTGGGCAAAAATACACAAATCAAACCCAACATAAGGCAAACATTAACAGTTCGATTGATATGCTCCAAATTCTCAGCCTCATCACCACCAGGCAATGTAAGTGCAATAGCTTCTGAAAAATTTTGGAACTATGCTTTAAAATACTATAAAACTCAGTAAAAAGTCCAAGAAATTTCTTCACCAGAACTGGTGAATGGGCTAAAAATGCTTGGGCCTTTATTGCTGAAGTAGGGCTCAAGTGGCTTGGAAATGCATTCTGTAGACCAAAGTCTTCCAAAAAGAGAAATAAAGTTTTTGTAGATGGTGTGGTCTGACTGCTTATTTGGTGGTCTTGAATCTTCCGGTGTTAACAGTATGGAATTAACTGTCCCTATTGTAATTCATCTACATAGAGTTTTGCAAGGGTTTTTTTGTTCCGGATTTTTTCTTGATTGGTTGGGGTTGTTTGTATTTGTTTTGTTGGTGTTTGTGTGAACCCATCCCCTCATCCCATTGTGTCCCACCCTCCCCCCCTGCCAAAACCAGCGCACATGTTTATAAATGGCTTTAAAGAATGACCTCCCCCAAAGCATCATCATCACTTAATTCTTAGTGGAAGTGCAGGATGGACACCTCTCATTCCCTAAAAAGGGCTGCTCTGCCTTCAGCAGAGATTTCAACTCCTTGTGCAAATGACAGAAATAGATTAATATTTTGGGCAGGTGCTACCAAGAGAAGATTTGACACTTCTGTTGTTAGTGGCCTAGGTCTTCAAGGTACTGTCTGTCCCGAGAGCTTCCCGAATGACTTTTTCACAGCAGAGACAGAAGTCCCTTTCAGTGTCAGACAAAAATGAGGATTTAAAACTTCTCACTGAATATTCTGCACAAGACTCCGCTCTGCAACATCGGATATAAATCAAATGAAACAGAAGATCTCTGAAACGTTTTACTTAAGGGATGCTGTTTTACTTAATTGTAACTGAACCAAGTATATTTATTTGTAGCCGTGTATTTGGTAAGCTTGTTTTCTGCTCATAAGGAGTTTTAGGAAGAATCAAGTCTTTCATTCACAGAACTGAAATTCAACTTTCAAGTGCAAACTCCATTACAAATTGTACAGTGTAACACACATTTCCAGAACCCCAGTCTTTTTGAATGCCACAACTTCTCCAGCTAAGCGTTAATTCATTTACCTGCAATGTTCTATAGGTATTCCTGTGCTTTTGCTAGTTTCAATTAAATTGCTGAAACATAGTAAATATAGGGTCAGTTAGTGAAAGCAAGCACAACTACACTATCTGTACAGTATTTTAATGGAAATGTAAAAACATACAAAAAAGACAACAAAAAAGGAAACACAGATTAAGAAGCCTAACCTGACCTTGATATTTGCAGAGCCTGGGAAATCAGCAAAATGCCAACTCAGGTTCTAAGTGACCTTGTACAAAGTACACAGCTAGTCCATGTGGTATTTCAAAATTGAAAACTAGAAGTAGAAAAGGGGAACAGCCTTTGACTCTTAGCACTTTTTGCCCACTACGAAACTAAGTTACTTCCTGCATATTTCCTCTCAAAAAAAGCCACTGGGAGTAAGACAGACATGTCTGCTGCTTTGATTGCTCCCATTTTCAGACCAGCAGGAACGGAACAGGAACTCCAGGAGCTTCTCTTTAGGCAGACAAAGGATGCAGTGGTTCAAGGGAAATAGTGGACTCACCCTGGAAGTGTTCAAAAACCGTATAGATATGTACCTCAGTGATATGGTTTAGTGGTGCTCTTGGCAGTCCTGGGGTAATGGTTGGACTTGATGATCTTTAAGGTCTTTTCCCACCTAGTTAATTCTATGATTCTACAACTGTAAGGCCCCTCAAATAGTTGTACCGGATTTCATTGATGAGAAACAGACAGCCCTTCTCTTACAGGTCTTTATGTTAAAAGAAAATAAAACCTGATGTATAAAGGTAAGGCAGACAGTACATAAAATGAGTAGAACCCCACACTGAAAAAGTAGAGCATTAGCTTGAGCAAACAAGAAATCAAAACAGTCACCCTGGGAAGCAGCAAACACCTCCAAAAGCTGATCCTGCTGAGCCATAAAAGCTTTGCATAAACACCAATTCCAACTGCATTGATCCTGCAGCTGAACACAAGACCTTCAGTCAGTTCAGACATCTGCATCTTTAGCAGAGCAGCCTTTCCATAAAGGAGAAAGTTTTCTTGGCCTTTTAACAGCTCTTCAGCAGGAAAGACTGCTGATGCACAGCTTGACTACCAAAGGCTAAAGTCCCTGAGAGATCTCACACTAAGTTTAAGCACTAAAAGCATTTAGTAGAACAAAGGATGCAAATACCTTCCTGTGCCTTGAAAAATAATTGGTTCCTTGAAAACTGAACTGGGAAGAGAAAGCAATGTCCTTTTTTCTCAAAACCACGACATCATTGGGCTCGGACTGAACTGGAAGCAACAATACCTTAAATGTTTAGTGATTACCTTAGAAGTTTAGGAAAGATTGCAGTGAGAATCACAAACTGGTCCTAAAGTTCTTAGAAGACTCACTGTAAGAGGAGCATCAAGTTACCAGAAGTTCTTATGCCTTCATTCTCTCAGTACCTCACCAGAAGTTTGTCATTTATCCCATACTAGTGGCTGTGGTACACAGGGAAGAGCTCACCAGCTCTCTTAGAAGGGCTTCTGGGAATCTATAAACCAGATCTAGACAAACACTCTGATTTATTTCACAAAGTATTCCAAAGACTGTTGTATGGTTTTTGAATATCATCAGAATAGCTGAAGAAAGCATGGCTCATTAGAACTGTTTACATTTCTTCCTCCAAGTTTCAAAGGAGTACTAGGTGGGAAGGTGAATGGCATCTTACCAAGTCTCAGGTACAGACTAAGAGATAAGAAACAGTATTTATACAAATGAACACACCTACTTGTGGCAGAAGGTTAGCAATGACACACTGCAAGGAGCCATGCAGTTTCTTCCCCTCTCTAACCACTCATGTATAAATTCAAAATGACAGCTGGAAGACTGCATCTGACAGGGGAAAGACTCTTTCTAATAACATAAGGAAAACATCTGCATTGACAGCATAACCCAACGCATCTTGGTCAGTCAGGACAAAGCTCTGTTTCCTCAAACTGCTGTGTGAGTTCCCTCAGCTAATGGAAAAAAACGCATGGAACTATATGGCCTTCCAGTAAAATGGTGGTTACAAAAACTATCTTAGTTCCCATGGTTTTGAATTGTGTACATGTAAAAACATTCAACTGATCTTTAACTCACAGAATCAGCCATATGCCCTGAAAAAAAAAAGTTACAATTTATGAACACATACAGGCACTGAAACATTTAATTAATGGCCCGGAAGGAGATGAACAGTAGGCAGTGATATCTTTAACAAAATAATTCTTATGTTATTCAAGGGAAAGCCAGGGAATTACAAACTCACACAACCAAGCAAGGTGGCTGGGTAGTGCAACAGCAGACAGGCTTGATGCACAAATGCCAAGTAAAATACAAAAGTAGACTTGTTGCAGAAGGTTTAGGTTAGGTACTCCTTGAGGAAAGAGTTCAGCTTCCCTGGAAGAGTTCAGTGGGGGCCTCTGCTCAGTCACAGCTTTAATCAACAAAATAAACATTGCTGACAAGACATTTGACTACAAGGAAGAATAATGCAAACAGCTGTTGTGCAATAGCTGTGGCATAGCTTCAGTCTAAAATACATTTTGCAGTATTGAACCCACCACATTTGAATAGACACTGAAAAGGAGTAGAGTTCAGAGTCCTACACACTGATGAAGAGAAGAATTTTCCAAGAGACTTACAAAGCATTTGTACCCAACAAAGGCAGAAAGATGATAAAAAGTATAATACAAGAGTTACTGCAGGAAAGATACAGGAAGAAACAGATATTATAAGGACATATATAGAAGAAAATATTTGATCATTTACATAATTTGATTTAATCAACACAAGTATCTCAAAGCAAAGAAATTTAAACTTCTCTGAAAGAGGCAAAACCTTTACACAGACAAGAACATCCAAAGCAATAAACAGATAATACTGAAAGGGATCAAGTGTGATGTCCAGATCACATCTAAATACCAAACCCTCTAACAAAGATCCCTGCAAGCAATCCAATGAATACAAACACTGCTTTCAGCTCCAAGAATGGCTTCAGGCACACATAGAATTCAATGGACTACACTGTTTACATCTCCAAAAAGTGACCCCAGTTGCATGTGTGCTTAATAAAGGTCTTCCCTGCTCAAGTATTACAGTACTGAAGTCAAGTAGTTTTTACTTTGCAGGAGTTCTCTAACTGAAGCGAGAGCCATGACAGCTCTCACAAAAGTGCTCCTTCCCCAGGACCTCACACCATCTCATTCCTGTTTGAAATACAGGACTACAGCACAGCAAAGCAGTAAGCAGCCATTCACAAACCTCAGGTAGTGGCTTTTTGGCTTTAGTAAATCTACTATCTTGGGCAATGACAAATGCCATCCAAGATATCATAAAAATCTAAGAGCTTAATACAGAATTTGAACAATTGAAGATGAAGCTTCCATTGCAGAAAGAAGAGTAAACATCTGTGTTCATTTTAGGCTAATGTGGAGGAGAAGAGAGTTTAATTTCATAACCACACTGGGAAGCATATAGTGGAACTAATGGGCTTTTACAAGGGATTTTACAACCCCCAAATACAAAACTTTGGGCTTTAAGAGACTTACACATGCCCTGATCCATTAAACAGTGCCCTAAATCACTCCCCACAGGCTACTGGCTAGAGAGGGCAGTTCTGATAGAGCTCTTAAGAGGCAGTAATACAAGTGAACAGAACAAAATTAATTAAGAATTGTTAGTGATGCACTAAAGACAGACCGCTTTAATATGGAGGTGGTAGGTGAAATGACTGGGGACAGCAGCAGAACAGAGAAGTAACCAAAAGGAAATACAGATCACCAAGTTACTTGCCTTTTTGCCCTTCTCTTTACCTCATCTGGAAAATCCAGTGAATCAGGGAAATACCTAACAAGTGAAAAGATCTGCAAGGCAAAAAATTTAACAGCTGGAGCCAAACCTTACAATATAAGCTTCATATTCTCAAGCTATCTCAGCAGTACATCTTCAGTAATTATCCAAAGACAAATCACCTCATACCAAGTACAAGGAAAGGGACAGAAACTGCCAGAAACAAGTGGGCTGAAGACAAAACAACTATTACCTATTAGCCTGGTCTCACAGCACACATCCACAAACCCAGCCTCATCAGAGTGGTCTACTCTGTTCTGTTTTAGTGCCAGACACATGCAAGATATACTGAAAACTTCAAGACAACTCCACAAGAGATTGCAAAATGTATTTCCCAGTCTGGAAAGTCTCCTAAGGCACAAGGGAAAAGGCAGAAGCATACAACTGGATGTTGTAATTTTGTTGTCAGATCAGTTCAGCTATTAACAACTCAGATGTTTTATTACAGATACCTCTTGTTGATGGAAAATGGAAAGCAGCACAAAACAAGCGGGAGGTAGTGGTAGGTGTTCCCAAACCTGTACTGGATATAAAGGTACTGACTAATGGTGTTACTTTTAATGCCACTGACATACATGCTCCGCACAACTCTAGAATCAAGTACCACAAAAGAAACTAACAGCCATCCAGGATAAAGTTTATGTGTACTGCTTCAAATCATTTGTACGTTCAAGCTTAGAGCTGTCAGCTCCAGAGGCTGCTACATGCTCCCTGCTCCCTTTGTATCTGCCAGTTCAAACATGAAGGAAGAAAAAGAATTGTAATCCCTCTTGGCCCCTTTCAGAGAACTGTCTCTTGGAGATACTACTGTATGTAGTGACAGCAAATCATTTGCTAAGTTTGGTGTAGATGGATCTCAACCAGCACCAAAGAGGTTACTATGCTTTTTAGTAAAGTCTGGAAAGGGACCAGAAAGTCTACTAGTGCTAAGCAACTGGGAAAGATGACTGCACTTCTTGTGGGAGTCTGACCCAGCCTCCTTGCACTAATACAAAGGTAAAGACTGCTCCTGGCACTTTTTGTATATGCATGCCAACCAGAACCAGAGTGCGACCCCAACAGAATGCTCTGTTAGGTAATAATCAATACCCTATAGAAAAATAACAGGATGTATAAACTCTCATTTAGGAGTCTGTCATGTTCAATATTTATGGTCCGTGTCATCCACTGTCAGTTAGCTCCTCTACATTTCAAAACTCTGAAGTATTTCAGCAAAGCAGTGCATTATGAACACTAAGTTTGAATGTCTTATTACCATATACTTGGTGATACAGAAGCTGAGGAAAGTAGACTTGGACAAAGTCTTAAAAAACAAAACACCAGCACATACAGTCTTGCATTAAAATGTTAAAAGATAGTCTTTTGATGTTTATCCTCCCTTCTTAGCAAAGAAGGGTCACATTCGCCAGAGTTTAAGGCTGGGATTTTGAAAGAAAACCGAGGTAGGGAGCAAATATTACTCTAATTAAATACAAATCGAACTCTTAACTCCACCCTTTGAAAATTCCTGCCTAAAGCTCTGCAGAAAAAGTAACCTTTGTGCTAGTGTTTAAGAGCATACGAACAAGCTAACAGCTATTTTAATTAAAAAGCATGGCCTTGCTGCCTGAAGAGCTTTTCTGCTCAGGACAAACATTTGCTTCTTAAGCTAGCTCCCCATGCTGGAGTCAGCTGTTAGCACACTGTGCTTCCCTTGAGACAAAGGTTGCCTAGATTTTAAATTATACAGTTCACTGGAGCCCCCTTTTCAGGGGAAAACAAAGCCTAAATAAATACAAGTGCCATGAGAGTCTTGCCTTCCCAGCCACAGAGGTAGAAATAATGAAAGGAAACAAGTAGGCCAAGCCTGCAACTGAAGCACTATAATGTAGGTCTTCCAAAACCCACTTGTGTGGACAGGGTGTTCCCCAAACCCAGAGACTCATCCCCCGACTCCTGATGCAGTACTTCAGGCGCAAACTGTGCATAGGATTTAACTCAACAGAGGATACAAATCCTAATCTCTGCTGTGCACCACTCCTGAAAGGTGATTTGGGCCAAACAGACTGACAATGATCCTCTAAACACTGCAAGCTTTCAACAGTGAAGTAGCAGTCTTTCTCAGTAAAGAAAAACAAAAACATTTATAGCATTTTATATTATGAATCACTTTGGTACCCAAATTCTCAAGTCACCTTTCTCAACACAAAGCTGTATAGGTTAGATCAACAGAGTGAACAAGTGCATTTTAAACAAAGCCTTGTTCCTTTCTATGAATTATAGTCTGGAATGCCTGCAAATCCTCAGTTGGATTCACTGTGTGCTGTGGAATGACACTCTAGACTTCCACATGATTCTGCAGCCCTAGACTGCCATGGCCTCCTCTGCATTTGCTCACCCATGAGACTGCTCTGTGAATTCCTGATTCCCTACACACAAAAAAATAAAAAGCAGCTGGGCAGGATTTTTTACTAGATTAGTGAGTTAAAGTGGTATGCTCCAACGAATACCAGAGCCTGCTCAGGTGAAGGGGAGCACTGGTGGGGAGCAGTGATAGAAGGCAAAGATACCGTCCTCAGACCACGGCGGGCCTTATCAGGCTGGTTTAACTGCTGCAGAACACCAGCCTAAATGAGAGCCTTCACAGTGGCACAGTCACTAGCAAGGATTTTTAGCTAATTTTGATTCAAATCACACTGAAAACACACCAAATTCTCTAACCTGCTATGCACAGAAGAACAGACTTGAGTCTTTCCCAAAAGCATCTTGACCTATTTCCAAGAAAAGGTGGGCTTCGTTACAAAGCTGCAATACCATGACTTGAAAGGACCCAACGCACACTTATTCTGACAAAGGATTTAGCCTGGGACAAGATAAAGTCATCCTTAAACAAACTATCAGTTAACACTCAGCAACAGGAAAGAAGATCTGAGCCAGTTTCACCAAAACACATCCAAGATCATTTTGCCAGTTACAAATTTATGAGGCTGACAATCACTGTAACCATATGAAATAGGAGAACTTGGAAGGTGGCAATAACATTAGTGACAGCAGGAATTTCTCATCATTGTTACTGAAAGGCAAGATTTTATCTTTCCAGAAAAAGCAGCATAATGAGAAAGAGAAGGCAAGCGCTTTAACAAGAAAGGAGCGGTGAGCTCTGAGAACAGGGAATCAGACTGAAAGCAAACAGTGTCTCCAAAGCTGGATTCTCGTGGCAAGTAGAAAAAGCATTTAAAAAAAAAAGCATAGTTCTGTAGTCTAGTCCACCACCTGTCAGGGAATTCCACGAAGCAGGTGCTTACAAAAGGAACTGGGACAGATTCTGTTTCTGTAAAGGACGCTTTAATATTACTTTACACAAAACTATTTTTCATTGGATGCAGTACAGTCTCTTGATTTTTCTAGCAAGGAATGTGCTCATTTCTCCATGCAAACACACGAACATACTCTATCACCATCCACAACACAAAGATCAAATAAAGACTGAAACTGCAAGCAGACCAATTTAAACTTCTCCAAGATTATCTGACAAGTATGTACCTCAAAGAAGAGGCTGTGGAACCCTTATGAAGGTAACACATCTACTGCTGCCTATTTTTAGAAAATTTAACTTCCTTTCATTTTTGGCTGATGTTTACTTAGAAACATGCATTTGGGCCTTTTTTTCCCCCCCTAAAGCAGCACACAATGTCCTCTAACCTCAAGGTCTCACTGGAAAGTTCTAATTTCCTGAAGTATTTGCTCTCACAGTTTAATACTGTTGGGCTATAAGCATTTATCAGGAGAGACTTGGAAAGAATTGTTTGCTCAGCTCTTCCCTGTTACTTACCTTAGAGATGATTTATAATGTTATAACCAGGTTGTACAAAGGACAGGCCTGCATTTGCACAACATTTCCCTACTGCTGAGTAACACTTTCTTTTTATTGTAGTTTACTCCTGTCAGCATCAGCTACAGTTTCACCTTGAAAAGAAAGTCATGTCTGTCTCTGAACTATTATTTGCCTTGCCTTTGTGTCACCCCTCATGTCTCCAAGCTGGATGTGTACTGTTATCCTAAATTTTCTTGGTGCCTAATTGAAGATGCAGGAAAGGGACTGAAGTCTATTCAGAGAAACAAACTTCTCCGAAGAAAATGCTACTGAGATGACAGAGCAGAGTCACTGCTGGGATGACCTGCAGGACATGAGAACAAAAGGCATTCAAATGACTTGCATGACATTTCTCCACTCACACCACATGGCTGCATTCACTGTTGAGCTGGACAGGATTTCAAGGCATCATGGGACTTCAACTGCAAGCACATTTATTGGGCAAGGGGAATACTAAACATACAATAAATGAATTCTTAAAGGCCATCTGACCAAGACTGTTTCACTGCACAGGCACCGGAATGGCTGTAACTAATATATCCTGTGGATGCAGAGAGCTACTGCCCTATGTGCACCAAACACTGGCCAGTATGAACATGCACAGCTACTTCTGAAGTTACTTGTGTTTTAGTATGAACACTGAAACCAGCACCATTCACTTCAAACAAGACAATTCAGCTCCCCAAAGGCTCTAACTCTCATAGTACAAACAGCCAAGCTGTTGTTTCCTAAGAAGTGAAACAAGGATTAGTTCCAAAGTGACCTGATTACTAAGTCTAGAAAATCAATGGCCTTGAGAAGCCACCCCCTAAACTACTGCTGTGATGATAACCTTAACTTCAGTATAAACAAAGGAAATTCTCAGAAAGCTCATTCCATTAAAATGTTTTAGAAAGCCATGGGAATACAAGACTTGGCTGTCTTTCCAGGTTTTCACCAAAGAGAAGCACCCTTCATGCACATAAGGTTTTCTGAAGAGAATGTGCACAATGAAGTTGGCACAAGACTATGCCACAGCACAGGTCTAACAATTTTTCCCAATGCTAATCAGAGTCCATAAGAGCTTCAGAGAGGGAACTGCCACAACATCATTGCAAAGAACTTCAGTAGTTAATCAAAGCAATAATCCACCACAAAACCAAACAGAATCACAGCCTATTATCACCAAAGTCTCTTCCAGATGAGCTGCAAAAGACATCCTTATCTGAGAGCAGCTATCCACCCAAATCCTGTAAACCAAGCTGAATTTATGATACCTCTATGAAGCAAAATAATCCCTTGTAGATTAAATACATGGTACACGTTAACGATCCATCATACCCTCTAGGCTTCAGGAATAAACCTGAGGTTAATTTGCTACTGACAGTTTATAATTTCTGTGGCATGGAACAAGATTTTAGGGGTTACTGAAGGGCTGTTGGCTCCATAACCAAGCTCTCTGCTTTCCTTTGCAGGTTTCACTTTGTGCAGGCTTTAAAGACATATACACAGAGAAGCAGTATAGAAGCAAGGGTACTTACTCATTAAGGAGAGGACTCATTTTCTCCTATTTACATCTAGTTTCAAAGAGCAAACAGTGGTGAATTTCACTCTTATGTGGTTTTAACTTTGCTTAAGAACATATAATTTTTTTAAGTTAATGAGGGCTCTTAACTGGCAGCCTCCTTCGCAGTTAGTGACAAGTGGCTTATAATGAGAATGATGGTTGCTGAGGAGAAAGGCTAGAATAACATGAACCCCTTGTCTGCAGTAGTCAAACTCCTTGCAATCTGTCTGAGCTATATATGTAGTGCCACTCACTGCAAGACATTCAGGTTTCAAAGAGAGTATTTCCTTGAAACAGAGAAAAATGCTCTGAAACTAAGCTTGAACTGCCTTCTCAGGCTCTGAAGGAACTTCAGCTTTGTGTACTCCCATCCGCTTTACGAAAGGAAAAATGAAAATTGAGTGCATACCTCAGTTTTCCAGTTTTAGGGCTGTTGTTGGGTTTTGGGGTTTTTTTCTACCTACAATTTTTTAAAGATGGATAAAATTATATGCAACTGAAAAAGTGTGCCAGCTAAGAATACCTAGTATGAGTCAAAAAAGCCCACACCAAAACTGGAGGTACTTGTTTATTTTTGAGGCATGGAGACATTTTGTGACTAAATATGACTGAATTTCCTGTAAGCTGCTTCTTTATATCATGCATAATGCTTTCTTGAAATTCACACTTTCCCCCCCTGCAGACTCAAGCAGACTCATTTATGAAGCAAAAGTAGTTGTGCTTGTCAGAGAACTCTAGATAAAAATTAGTCACAGCAGGAAAATAACTGTAGTGAAAACAAAGCTTTCCATACATGCACTTCTCTTTCCTCCTTTTCTCCCACCTATGTTTCCTTTCAGATTTGACCTGTTCCTCAGCAGTGTTACTATTACCTACATGAGGATCATTATCCCCAGTTAAAAATACCCCCAAACATATCAACAAAGCACAGCTATATACACACCCCTGTAACAGCAAAGCCTTGTTTTGTACTTTTGGAAAAACTCAACCCTCTTAACAAAGCAATCTATACAAGAAGCGCAACTTTGGTATTTGCACTACACTGCAGCTCATGAAACACGGTATCTGTTTGTCAAACACACACACACATAAGCTTGCAATACTGCCTGATGCAATGGGAAATTGCCCTCCATTACAGTGGCTTTGATGCACAGTTTTCTTTAAAGGGTTTCTTCCACTGGCACCTGCCCCCAGACTGCAGAACAAGGCACAGATGTGAGCTTCCTTCAGCTGTATGCAACTCCAGTTGAAGTTGGGTGAAGGCCAGAATCCTGCATTTGTTTTCCATAGTACGTACCTGTCCATTGCGGCGGGCAGCGGCAGTTGTATGTGTTCACACCATCCACACAAATACCCCCATTTTGGCAGTTGTGATTTGGGCAGTCATCAACGTTGTGCCCGCAGACTCTTCCCTCGAAACCTGGACAAAGCAGAAACACAGCAGACTGAAAAGGGGTTCCAGCCTCTTTTGAAGAGAACTCACCCCTCATATAGCTTCCCCCCTTTTTGTTGAACACTTGTACTGTTAACCTAATCATGGTGAACCTCAATGTAGCATGCTGACTGCAAACTTAGTTAAATGCCTCTGCTGACAGTATGCAGGTTGGATTACACAGTTAAAACGCTATTGCCATGGATAGATGGCCTAATAGATTTTCACAACCAGAAAGGGTTATTGGTTTTTTTTTTTAAGTGACTAATGATCACTGTCATTCAAAGTAAACTTGGTCACAAGATCATGACATTTATTTTACTACCATGTATGCTCATCAGTGCCCAAATACAGCAGTTAGAGCATAAACTCGGACAAGTATTTTCCATGGCAAAAAAAGTGCCTGGCATCCACTTTATGAATACCTCAGCACAGTTCACACATCTTAGCTATGACAGAGAAAGACCTTCTATGCTTTGAAAATGAGCTTCCAAATTCCTGATCTGGACCTGTCAATCAATAAATCAGCCACCACCCGGGCGATACTTATACACTGACTGAAAAGCAGAACAAACCAGACATGTTCCTCAATGAAAAATCAAGGCTCCTAATGAATGTAGCCACAATGGCCAAATACCCTTGCTAGATCTCCCTCTCCTTTCAAATAAGGAGAAGAGGGGACATTAGGGAAGGGAATCATCAATAGTCCATCTTCCCTTAGATTTCCCCTGCTGAATTACTTCATGCTTCATTAAATAAACTTGTCATTTCTGCTGGGTGAGAGTGCTGTTCATCAAAGCACAAGTGGATGCATGCAAATGTGGATGAAATAAATGTTTCCAGAACATGCACATTAATTTAAAACAACAGCTCTGCCTCTTTACTGCTTTGGAATGTAATATTAATATGACACAGTCCTCTCATCCAAAATTATGCTTTAACCCCTCTACTTTTGATGCCCTGTTCCAAACGCTTCCATAACATCTGTGTCAAGTCACACAGACCCTTCCAAACAACATCTGGTCCAATGCAGATCGTGCTGTGCGGCAGACGAGGCAGACTGTAAAGCTCTGACACAGTTTCTCCAGACTACCACTACTCTCAAGAGACTTGAGATGATTTGCATGCATTCCTACCTCTGAAAGTTCTCCAATACTACAGGTAAGAGTCAGAAGTAGAGTGCTGTTGCCAAGTTTTAACAAGTGCATTAGCATCTTGCACCAACACTCTCACCTTTCATAGAATCATAGAATAGTCAGGATTGGAAAGGACATTAAGATCATCTAGTTCCAAACCCCTGCCATGGGCAGGGACACCTCACACTAAACCATGTCACCCAAGGCTATGTCCAACTTGGCCTTGAACACTGCCAGCAGTGGAGCATTCACAACTTCCCTGGGCAACCCATTCCAGTGCCTCACCACCCTTAAAGAATTTCTTCCTCAGATCCAATCTAAACTTCCCCTGTTTGAACCCATTACCCCTTGTCCTCTCACTACAGTCCCTCATGAAAAGTCCCTCCCCAGCATCCCTATAGGCCCCCTGGAAGCTGCTATGAGGTTTCCACGCAGTCTTCTCTTCTCCAGGCTGAAAAGCCCCAACTCTCTCATCCTATCTTCATACGGGAAGTGCTCCAGTCCCCTGATCATCCTTGTAGCCCTCCTCTGCACTTGTTCCAACAGTTCCATCTCCTTTTCATGTTGAGGACATCAGAACTGCACACAATGCTGCAAGTGAGGTCTCACGAGAGCAGAGTAGAGGGTCAGGATCACCTCCCTCATTCTGCTGGTCACACTCCTTTTGATGCAGCCCAGGATACGGTTGGCTTTCTGGGCTGCAAGAGCACACTGGCAAGTGATGTTCATTTTCTGATTGACCAACATCCCCAAGTCCTTCTCCACAGGGCTGCTCTGAATCTCTTTGCTCAACCTGTAGCTGTGCCTGGGATTGCTCTGACAAAGCTCCTCCTACCTTTGCCCAAGATCCTGCAAATATGGCAGTAGGGAAGGTTAAAATGAAGAAATATAACATGGTTAGCCTGAGTCTTAATCATCACAACAGCACCTTCGTGGCAAAAGCTGCTGAGGATCAGCTACCAAGGGAACACAACCAGTATCAGACCAGTATTTTAAAACTGTATAAATCTACCATGCACAACTAAAGGCTCAGCTGTAAGACACTGGGGTGTCCTATCAGCTTGCTTTCCAGCTTGAGATACCCCACTGACCACAAATGGTACTCAAATCAGCAATGTGATCAGCATGGAAATAAACCTTTTGCATTTGTGGTTCTGGGTGTATGTTCTTACCACTTCATCTCAGACAATATGAAGACCAACCCTACATTCTAGTACACAAATTCCTGAGAGCAGGGATTTATTTAAAACTATTTTCCTGTACTGCACACAAATCTGGAGCAGCCCAGTAACAATAAATAGTAATAAAGCATGGAAGTCACCTGAATACTAAAAACTCACTGAGCCATTGAACATTTTCATATTTTAACCAGCTATACTATCATCTGAGAGCTGATCCTCAAGCATCTCGTGCAGATGTAGAAAACCATTAATCCCACAGTAAAAGCTAAAGGATAACATTAGTGACTGTAGACTATAAACAGAGAAAAAAAAAAAAAAAAGGCAATATAGTAAAAGGTTGAAGAGAAATGACCCACAGACAAGTGTGACCAGTCAAAAGATATCTCCAAAGGAATGGGAATTCAGAAAGGTTGAAATGGTGAAGATGACACTACTTTGAGTGCACAGCTGAAGAAAACACACGTTTCCTTTTTGGTAATTTCTCAACTCCCAGTCCTCCTTTGAACTTCTCTTACTCTGAAGAACAACTCTGGTTTAGCTTCAGAACATCCAAGGCTGGAAAGGCTTGATTTTTGTGTCCTCTTCAAGTCCTACTTACACCACAATACTGCAATCTGCCTAAGTTGCAAATTGAACTGTCCTAGCAAAGCTTAGCTTTCGTTCTTAAAATTAGTCCTTTAGTCACAGTTGTTTGGATCAATGCATCTACAGTGGAGCACAACAAGCATGAAGCTGCTGAGACACATAAGCTTTTCTGAAGCTGGGTCACAATATGATTTTGCAGTTAAATAACCCGATTATTCCACAAAGCCAGAGTTCACTCTTTTGAAGTATCCGGACACCTGATGCTGTTTCCTGTTCCCCCCTGTGCTGGGACTCACATGTTGTCCTTTGCTTTCTCTTTCCAAGAGAAGTTTGCAATACGTATCCTAACTTTTGCTCCCTATCTCCAAGCACATCAAACTAAGGAATGAGAACCTCAAGGGGAAAAGTGTTCCCACTGCTAACAGCATGCTGTTCCTCTGCTAGTACACAGACTGATGCAAGTAGATATCTTTACTCCTATGTCATCTGAAAACTCCACCCCATTCCAGAGCACAATAATCCAATTCCCTCCAAATCTTAATCCTTAGCCTTATTTCAATCTATAAATTACACCTTTCTGCAGGACTAATAAATTATGGGGTCAGGAAATCATACCTTAATGAAAATGTCAAGTTTATTGCCAAACTGACAAGGTATTAGAGATCTCAGAGTACTAAAACTGACCTATATCATTTCAACACAGAAGCAAGCTTATGCAAACCAGGTGGCCAACAGCAGCTGCCTGGTTGCAACTCCAACAATTCATCTTCTTGAAATCTGTCTGAGATGGGCTCCTCCATGTAGGAGACCCAGCTCACCAGAAGCAGAGAGGCACACATTCCATCTGGCACCATAAGACTGCAGCCATGCAGAACCTCACACCCCACAGGATGCAGCTCATCTCTAAATCTCAGAAAGCAGAGTCTTCCCCACCATGGGAATTTCAGTATTTCAGTATGTCTGCTAGACCCCATCCATGATGCTCACCATACAGTGCCGTGTAATGCTCTGCTACAAACTGGCGTGAGGTTACTTCCTCTTCCCAGGAAGTGTTCCAGCTCTCATAAACAGTCTGCTCCAGCCTGACAGATCGTTTCCTGAACAAGCCCTTGGAATTCCCTAGGGTCCTTATCTTAGTTAATGGGTAATTATTTTGATGGATAACAATGAATAATCACTTTCCCAGCTAAGAACTTCCTCTATTGACTTGTTTAACATTCCATTATAAGGTTAGTTGCCAAATGAACTCCATTTTTGTCAAATATTTGTAACTACAAGCTCATTCTTATATTTAAGGGAGTTGCTAATGTTTCAGGTTACATCTTGCACAAATGGTTTTGATTTGTTTGTTTTTTTACTACAACTCTCTATTACGATTGACCTAACAGGCTCACCTGTCTACCACCTTGTTTTTACCTAAATCATCAAAGCCCAGAGGAAAAATTATTATGTTAGATAAATGGAAAATATGAAGTTACCTTTCATACATATGCAATATATAACTCTTCACTTGCACTTGCCCCCAACAGCTGACTTCTAACATGAATTACCTAATGCAAAATTAGCTTGTGTAAATCCACAAGTGAAATGGGAACCTGAGAATTTAAAATAGCAGCTTGACTACACTCTACATATCACTCGTCCTACTGTAGAAAAAGCTGCTCTGACATGCAATTGCAGGTTTGGGGGGGGGGAGTAGGAGGGATGTCACATTTTCAAGATTTCGTTACCATGTATCTCTATTTACAAAAAATGAAATTCACTCGAAAGCCAAGAAAACATCCACAAGAAACAAGAACCAATTTCAAGGCCAGTCCAGAAGTAACCTAATTATGCCTAAATTGCTGCTTGAGCACAATCAGTTTATTTAAAGCATTTTCACAGATCACAAGATGCAAAATCCTACCAAAAACCATTTCAGCAATTCAAGATGTAACAGCCTCCTGCCTCTATGGCCATAATGCTGAGCGATGGTAACATCTTAAGGCAGTCCAGAAAGATGGGCTAGAGCAATTCCATTTATAGTCACAGTATCATCGGCATTTCTCCAGTTCAGAGAGGCAGTCTAAAGAGGAATTTTTAGTCCATAATCTTGGAACTCTCTTCCAGATGAGGAGGCTGTCTTCACATCTTCCCTGGATGCAACAGACCACCATTTTTCTTCTCTTTCTGTTGACTTTTCCTTCCCAGACAGAACCTTTTTCAACACTTCAGAAATTCTGCTCTGCACGCTGCACTAAGGGGGAAGAAATGGCTGCGTGCCTTGCCTTTATCAAATGGTTTAATGTAAGCATTTTGGCCTCTCCAACCTCTCCCTTTCTTTGCTGTTTTTCAAATGGCTTGTTTAAAAAAATAAAAATAAAAATCAAGCTATCAAAACAACATGGCCAACTTAAACAAATACAGGAAACACAGAAGTGAAGGTTCTCAAAGAAGCACTAACCCACCCCCACTATAAATGTTGCACAACGAGTCCAAAAAAGCAGCTAATAATCCAAAATGTGTGTGAGCAGTGTAGGTGTGTAACTGTTACTATAGGAACCTCATTTTCATTTCCTGACCATAGCTTTGCCAGCCCACATGCTTGTCTAAGGGAAAATGTGCTCCTACCCAGTCTCGTACTCCCGTAAGAAAGTTAGCTTTCGTGATGCTCTTATCAGCTTTACAGGATCTGGTCCCTCAAACTTCACTGTCTTCTCCTCTTCCCCCAACCACACTGCTTCTGCATGAGATCTTGAACTCATTAAACAGATCTGACTAAAATACTTCTGCATTTCTGATCAAGCCTGTTAATCCTGAGACACTTAATTTACAGTTTCATATTAAAAAGATGAAGAGCATAACATCAATGAATTCACCAAGAGAAACCATTAGTTAAGGTACAGCATTTTCAAAGACCCTGTAGGGTTAAGCACTGTTTCTTCAAGCACGCCTAGAAATGGCTGCTTTCACACAAAAATAAGTTGATGCATCCTTTCTATTTTAAGATTGACTTTCCCACATTCTTCCAAAGTCACATGCTTGCTCAGAAAACCCAGAAAGTTGTGCAGGCACTAACTAAAGACAATGTACATTTAAAGCCATTTGAACAAATACTTCAAGACAAAGGTCTCCAAAATGACGGTATTTCTCACAAGTTCTGAATGCTTTTTCTGCACATACCTGCTGCTCCAGATGATTCTCATGAGAATGCAGTCACTCTGCATTCATCCTAAACAGTAAATGGCAGCTACATCTTTCACATAAATAACAACAGAGAAATGCTTAAGGGAACAGAGTTTACTTTTCTAGATTACCACACACCAAGTGTTCATGTGCCAAACTGCAATACACTTAAGTAGGAAGTCTAGTCAAAAGCATTTCCAAACAATCAGTTTCCCATGGAGTTGAATTACTCAGTAAAAAAAATATCAGCCAAAAAAAAAAAAAAAAAAAAACCAAAACCAACCCAACCAAAAATACAAAGACAACTAGTACTGCTCTGTGGTCCATATGCAAGTGGATGGGGAGGAGCAGGACAGGATGAGACCACCAGGATCCCAACCAGGTGACATATGGTCATTTATAGAGATGGGTCCCCTAGTGACTGGAGATCAGCTCGACACACAAACCCAATATAGCCTATGACCCTGAGTAAGCTTATCCCCCCTGCTGTGGGTGAACTTGGCATTTGAATTCAGGGCAGCTAACAGCACCAGAAAACAAGTGAGCATCATTTATCTGATGATGTTACAGGACAGAAAGGGTGTGGTGACTTGGAAAGAATATTTCAAAATTAAGAGGAACTGGAGGAGAAAAGGAAGATAATAGAACCTAGTATTTTTTTTAGAATGCGAATGAGAAAGACATGTTCATCTTCATTCAAGCACTGAAATTAACTGTGGCCTTTACTGACCACAAAGCTATGCATTTGTAGAGGTTCATGGAATTCTGCATTCCAAATGGGAATTAGAGATACTACCCTAATCTTCTTGCATTTACCTCATAGTTCTTACACCTATTTGAGGGTTCTGAAGAAATCTGTCATTTCTAGCCTTCTTCCTTTCTTCCCTTCCACGTTACTAAAGCCTGACACTCTGAAATTAACTCCTGGCTTGCTGAGATCTCTCCCTTGAATCTTACGCTACATAAAAATCACACAGAAAATCCAAGAGAAGTCTTCAGACAAATACATCCAGGAATGCAGTGACAAAACCAAGCACTTTGAAGCATCATCATTTACCTGGCAGACAGTTGCACTCAAAAGCGAAGTCACCTGTTTGATGACAAGTTCCTCCATTCATGCAGGGTGATGGGGAACATGGCACATACACGCTTTCACAGCGATGCCCTGTATAGCCTGGCTTGCACTGGCATCTGTATGAACCAGGCAAATTGACACAGGTCCCACCATGTTGACAAAGGCTTGGTGTGGCACATTCATTCACATCTGTCTCACACTTCTGGCCTGTGTAGCCAGGCAGACAGATGCAGGAGAACTTATTTCCAGATACAGTACATGTACTTCCATTGGCACAAGGTTGAGATGTACAGGCATCAATCCACTGACAATCCTTCCCTGTAGGATCAAGACAGAGCACTGCATCAATGAAATGCGATTTCTATGGAAAACGGTATTTCCTTCATGCTACTTCAAAGTGATTAGTGTACTAAATCCTAAACTTATTACAGAAAAAAACTATGCCTGCATTTTACAGTGTTATATTTGAAACAAAAAAAAAATCAATTTGTGGTTACAGTAAAAAGTCATTTTATTTGCAAAGTAGCAGCAAGATATAGAATGTTGTGATTCATAAAAATAACCGGACCTGAAATCCTACCACACACTGACAGTCACTCTTCTACATCCCCTTTAAGAATGAAAAGCACGAGTTCCCATGTTTCCCCTCAGGCACCCAATTATGATTTTCTCATAGAAAGATTTTGCTGCCAAATTTACTTCACTTTTTCTAGAAGCTAGACTCTGAATTCAAAACCTAAGAGCCACTCCAGAGCAGCTTCTGCACTCAGTTTTCCCATGTGGACAATGCCACAAGATCTAAATGTCTTTCTGCTTACGTGTAAAGGGTAGGGAGGTTGATTCCCTAACCCCTCATCCCCCTTTGCTTTTTTTGGTCATGAAGTCATTTAGACTTTTTCTTATTTCCTGTGCTGGAGCTACTAATTTTGAATGCATTATGACTGCCCCAGAACATTCCAGGATGAAGTAATTCTCTAAAGAAGAGTCTGGAAGTACAAGCGCAGAACCTTACCTGTATAACCTGGAGGACAGACACACTCATACGTGTCTTGGCTCTGGGGATGACAAGTTCCTCCGTTCAGGCAGGGCTGGGATATGTAGCAGAGGTGCGATTCTGAATACTGACAATCCTCTCCTGTGAACCCAGGAGCACATTTGCAGGTAGCCTTTCCTATCAGAGACGTAGTTTCACAAGTTCCCCCATTCTTACAGGTATTGCTTTCACAGGGGTTTCTGTACTGACAGTAGTCTCCAAGAAAGCCTTCTCGACACCTGCAATAGAGAAGAAATTATTCACAGCACGTTCACCTGAAGCCTTGCCATTTGGGAAGATACTGGGAATGAAGTTTCATGACCCCTAAAGTCCTGGAATTTGCCTCAACTAATGGTAACTATAGCAGACCTAAATGCTAACGTCATAAATGTAACAGGGCCTTTCTCTGTGATTGTCCCAAATGAAACCACTGAAAACTTAAGTTCAAATTGTGAAATCACTCAGTACAAACTGAAGAAATACTGCATACAGTCAGAGTTGCATCAAATGCAGGACCTTATTCTTGCACTTCCCTTCAAAACTTCAGTAAAAGTGTAGGCATTAAAAGAACTGCCAAGTAACAATTCCTTGCACCCACTCCCATTTTAATGCTCCCATTTCTTGCATCCACTCCCATTTTAAGAAGAAAAGGAGTTTAGATAATAGGTATTAACACTAGGTATTATCCATCTTCCAAAATATTTTATAAACCTTGTACAAATGCAGTGTCTGAAGGGCCTGAGGATCTGTAGCAGTTCTTTCTCCACAACACTCCCGTGAGACAGGAATATACTGTTATCCTCAAGTTGATAAGTGCCCCTGGGACTGTGACATGCAGAAGTCTGCACTCAGCTAGCAACGCAAGCTCTGCAGTCAGGTCTCCCACGCCCCTGGCTAGCACCCTAATGACAAGGTCATTGTTCCTCTCTCTCCCATAGAAAAACGAGTACACACACACTATCTACAGCTAGGGCAATATTTTATACAAAGATCTCTGGCTGCAGAATAATTGCAGCTATTTCTCTCTAACCTAAACTTATGTCAATACAGCCTGACTACACTTGTCAGCTGTAATCCATCTTTTAAATGGCCTTTGTACTACAAATTTTCCATTTAACTTCCAGCAATACAGAACCCAGGCAAGGAAGCCTGCAAACCCCACCTTTATGTCATCCCACAGTTCCATTTTCTTCTTCCAGGCAGCAGAAAGATGCAACGGGACATGTCAGATAAAAATAACACCTACCACACAAAACAGGGCTGTCCACTTGTACTTTTTCTATGTACAGCTACATGCTTTAACTGGTAAATAACCCAAAAAACATGTATTTTACTGCAAAAATTCAGAGGTGAACATTATATACACTTTGCTCCAGAGAAGGACAGGTGCAATTATTATATCAGAAAGTTACTCAAATCCAAAGGGAAGAGATTCCAATTGCAAAAAACACACAAGTCTCTAGCTAGCCCTCAGACAAGAATATAAGAGTAAAAAGACTGCCTTCTACTTATGCACTTTAAAATGTATGGTAGATTGGAAAACAAACAAAAAAACTCCCACACCTAACTGGGTAGGGCTTAAAATTCAGTTTAAAAATCAAAGAATAATCATGAAGCTGTGTTTTAAATAGAATACTACAGGGATCTGCCTTTGTTCCTATGCTATTCAACACACATATATATATAATATAATATATATATATATACAACAGAAAACATCAATGCTGGTCAAACATGTAGGTAAGAGTGAAGACAAGTTCTTGATAGAAAGTAGTAACATGAACTGCTTAACAAGACAGCACATAAAGTGCACTTTAGCATGATGAAGTCATACATCTAGAAACAAAATATACACAGCATTGTCCCCAAAACAGGAGGCCGATCTGGGAAAGACAATTTGCCTTGGGGGTTCCTAACAGCCAGCTGAATGTGAATTCCTAGCATAACAGTTTGGCCAGGAATATGTTAGATGTACAAACGGCAAATATCAGACAGAAGGTATACGAGATTATGCTACATCTGATATTTCACTTGGCACAACCATTACATCAGTTCTGGTGTCTGCTCTCGAATAAGGAAGAGCTTTACTGAACTCAAAGAAATGAGCAGCAATGATTAATAGATAACTCTTGACACAATGAAAAGCTCAGGTGTTTCAGTCTATTCATCAAAGGCAAAAGGGAAGAAGACAGTTAATCAAAAATGTCCAAGTATCCACAAAAACTCACATATCCACACATAAAAACTCATGTATCCACAAAACCCCATAATTCCCAATTTAGAAGGTACAGGGATAACAGAACTGAGCATCAGAAGTTCAAACTAGACAAACTCAAAATAGAAATAGGGTAATGTTTTTATCTTCAAACACAGACCTATACACAGTTTCTCAGCAGCAGAAAGAAACAACTGGAACAATGTGTTTAAGGTTGCAGTGGAATTTCTCACTCATGCTTGTTTAAAAGAACACCAGGATTGTCTGTCCCAGAAAGTGTATGCACGCTAGTTCAAACACAGCTACTCAGTGAGGTTATTATCCGAGTTATGCAAGGGGTCATTACTAAATGACCACAACTGTTTTTTCTCATGTTAAAATTTATTAACTAGCTTTAGCCATATGTCTAAAGCAGGAAAGTCATACAATAGATGTGCATAATAGTAATTTACTTTTCCCCACACCCAAATTAGGCTCCTTTCACCATACCTTAATACTTTCAACTTCATACCCAAGAACAGACATGAAAGAGTTTTTCCAGGGCAAGGCAGGATTAATCAAGTTACAGAAAGCAAATCTTGAGACAATACCATTTGCAGAATGTCCTCCACCTTTTGTGCCATCCTCACTGCAACAGCTGAAGGCTGTCAGTGTGAGGTGCTGCCACGTCACACAAGAGGCAATCACGGGGTATTCTGTGCCTAAACCATGGTGGTTCTATACGCTTCATTTAACATCCCAAATCCTTCCTTGACACGGGTTAGAAATCGGTCCAAACACCAGCAGGCTACAGCATAGCTTTGCAGAGCTTGATCACATAGCAATCTGGCACCCAGCAAAGACAGCTGTGCCAGAAGCTGGAGAACTGCGCGACTCCCACGGCATTCAAGCCTGCACACAGAGCACTGGCTAGCTCTGCAGAGACTGTCTGGCTAACTACAATTAAATCATGTTTCTGGACATCTATATGTAGCTGATAAATGTGCAGAGTCAAACTGAACTACAGTCCCAGAAGGCTTAGAAGATTTTGTAATAGGTATTTCTTCTAGTTTCACCACCACCAGTGATAGGGGTCTTTAGGCAGCTTAGCTTCCTTCAGTGCCAACATTGCACCAAGCTCCCCAGACTAACAGCAGCAGGCACAGGCCATGCACTTGTAGCTCTCTATCACGAAAGAGCGAGCAACAAACCAGAACTTCACAGAGCCGTACCAAGGGCACCTCATCAGACAAAGAAGTCCTCCAACATCATCCACTACTCCAACAAATACAAAATTAACCAAAACACACGTAAAAGAAGTCCTAAAGTACTTTTTCATTGAAAGGCAGTAAAGCAAAACTAGAAAGCGTAGAACACCTCATGCGCTGTCCACAAGCAAATAAACCACCAAATACACTCCTCTCCCCCTGCAACATTCAGGCATACTGAAGATACATTTAACTGTTGCCCCTAGGCAACTGCAAGGACTGAGTCTGAACACCGATTAAGAGTACAGCTGGTCTGATTTCAAAGGAAGGATGAGACCTGTGCTCTAAGACAAAACTCACAACCATCACCCACAAATGGCCCAGCATTTTGTACACAAATGTTCTGGTACAAAGCTGAAGAGCACTCCAAGACCAGGCTTGTGCCGGTATCTTCAGAGGCTAATCAGAAAAACATGAGGGAGCACTCCAACAGGGAACAGCAAAAGCTCTTTCAACTTTGGCTCTTTATATTTGGAAGGATAAAGCCTTACAGAATATGCCAGAGGGAATGTGCCTATATGTGGGAAGATGGTAGGTCAGGTATCCACCATTTTGTTCTCCTCCAGGAGAAGTGCTTGGTCAGACAGTTATGCCATTTTCCCCTCCAGCAATCCAGTGTAATACTTTCTGAATGTTAAGGAACAAAAAACCTACAGTCCAAATTTTCAACCATGTCTCCTGTCATCAACATCTCTAGGCACAAATACCAGTAATTTAGCTCTAAATGTTGGTGTAGACAAAACTGCAAATATCTGCCCCTGATTCACACTGGGTACCACATTGTGTCTCTAAAAAATAGAGGCAAACACTGAAAAACCAGGATCTACATCCAGACTTCTTTAAAGGATATAATTATCCTCAACAGCAACTCCAGCTTCCCACCACCCCTGCCCTGCTCTCATCCCAACCTACTCTTTCAAGTTTTCTTTAGGAGAAGGGAAAGGGAAAAAAAAAAAGCCACTTGTCTCCAGAGCAGCTTAAAATTCTAGCAGTTTGTGTCAGCTCCAAATGACACACTCAGAACAGGAAACCCAATCTTTCCCAAATAAAAGCCACTGTTTCTCCCCAGTTTTCCATCTAATGCTCAAACAGCAACAGGAAGATGAAGTTTGTTCTGGCACTTTCTAGAAGCACATGAGGTCTCCTAACCTCCTTCAACAGGAATTTAATCTTTTAAGAACAAATTTCACATACAACTTAATTCAAATCACGATCACTGAAAGCTAGAGAGTTTGAAATGGGAAAATGTCCTGTGGGCTGCATCAGCTATGCAGCTGCTTCTAATTAAAGCTTCTCCTTTACTCTCTCTGGGCTACTTTCCAGCACAAATACTTTTGAGCTCAGCCCATATTTTTTTTTCCCTCCTCCTTCTTGTCTCCAGCCTGCATTTGCCTTAGCTCAGGCTCTCATGCAGCTAAACAAGACAAAAACAAAACAGAGGTATTTATCCAAAGCTGAAGTATCCACAAATCCACAGAGCTGCATTCACTCTAATAACCTAACACTACAAAGTAAAAGTAGAAGACTTACAAAAGCCGCACTTTTGGCTCTTCTGCCACAAAAGTACACCTTCCCAGTACTTGGTTCTCTCTTGCTTTCCAAAGACCTCTGGAAAACGTCTAATCTGTTGGAAAAACCTCCTCATCTGCTGTGCTATATTTGCTTGGGCACATTCATAGGACAGTCTCTTCAAATGCACCTTATAGACTGTTAACCAGTCTTCCAGATGTTTGATTTTCATGGGAGTTTCCTATTCAAGCCCAGTGATATCATCTGGAGATGCACAGAAGGAAGCAGATGGTTTTAATTTAAAAGCAAGGGGAAGAATTTCCTAGTAGTTTTGCTTCTCCCCCTTCTCAACCCAACACTCCCTTCACTTTGATTGGAAGATGCTTCAATGGAGCGGGGGGGAAAAATGCAGTGTGATGACTAACGTGAGAAGGGTCTCAGTTATTTCGCTACAGATTTTAACCAGACTTCCCTCTGGCTCCCGGGTTCTGACTCCCACACCTACACCTCATCTCAGGAGGGAGAACAGGATTCTCTGGTTAGTTTTACAAACGCTCCTTCCCATGTCTTAAGGCTCCCATTTATGCGTCATACTTTGAATGCAAACTATGGGATGGGACGGCCTCTCTGTTCTGCGTTTAAAGCAGTACACAGCTATTGTTTTTAGTCTACAGAAAGCGCTTCTACAACGTACCACTGCACAGTACCCTTATCCAAGTCTCAGCAGGGAAGGTTCAGTAAAGTTTTTTCTGACCATCGGATCTCTGAAGAGCTTTTTGGTCTGCACAATAGAAAATTTTAACTGAGTAACTCAGATCACCACTGTGTTCCCAGATTTGAAGCTAAATGTGTGTGTACTCTCCCCTTTCCCCTGCGCTCTTGTCTCAAGGGTCTCCTTTAACTTCTGAAAGGAGACAGAAGGAAACAGGAAAGGGCAGCCCATTCTCAGAAAGGAACAACTGCATTTAGCTGCTTCTGGAAAACTCTCAGGCCTCATCCTGCTATAAGGTTGCCTATGGGTATTCCCCATTGACTCCTCTAGGAGTGATTAGTCTCAAGATAGATCCTGAGAAGATACTTGCCTGCAGTCTCAGAAGCAGTTCTGAAGTCTAAGATCAGCCACAAAAGTCTTCTTAAACCCAAATTAAAATTAATTATAAAGATCCTGCTAGAAAGGCAGGTCAAAAACCTGGCAAAGGGGTTGGAGGTAAGGGGGTTAAAATTGGAAAAGAAGCCCCTCACTGCCAAGCTGCTACTGCTTGGAGTTTAGCATGCTTTGTGGTCCTCTTGTTGCCATTCTGCAGATAAGAGGTAAAAACTGTATCATGCAATGTAAATTGTGCAGGGATTTCTGCACATGGTCATTAAAATGCTGCTGACTGAAGAGGCACAGAAGCACACACACAGCTGCACAAACCATGACAGCTTCGGGCATGAAAGGATGTGCTGAAGAAGACTGCTCTTTGGCATCAGCCTACTTCAGCAGTCTCCTCGTTGGACTAAGAACTGCAAACAGGCCATAGTTGCCACTGTCCTTTTCATTTTTATCATCAGGACCAGACAAAAGACACTGGTGCTAAAGTAGTAATCTGGTTCATAGAGGTACTGATAACCCTTCTGGAAAAACAATACACAACACTGAGGTCAAAAATCCAATCTTTAAAGCCTGAAAAGCAGAAGAAGTAACAAAGCTCAGTTTCCTCTCTAAATCTTGGAGCACACCTACCCCAAACTCCCTTCCTTCTCACTTCAGCTTGTCTCCCTGGCACAGTTTTGCTTCTGTTCCCTATTACTTGGGTACTGGAGGGAAGTTGGGAGATGCCACAGCTGCCAAACACAGGGAAACCCTCTGCTTCAGAGTCCTGTAGCCCCACATCAAACACAGAGAGAATCCTGCACCCACCTGCAGCAGACTCTTGCACTCAGAAAACAGTGAGCAGTGTTGCTAAAATCTGTGCTCTGCCTGTTCTTAAAACAACATAGCAGCCTTCCAGTATCTGAAGGGGGTCTACAAGGATGCTGCAGAGGGACTCTTCATCAGGGACTGTAGCGAGAGGACAAGGTGTAATGGATTTACACTTAAATAGGGGAAGTTAGATATAACGAAGAAGTTCTTCACTGTGAGGGTGGTGAGGCACTGGAACAGGTTGCCCAAAGAAGTGATAAATGCTCCATCCCTGGCAGTGTTCAAAGCCAGGCTGGACAGAGCCTTGGGTGACATGGTCTAGTGTGAGGTGTTCCTACTCACAGCAGGAGCTTAAGAACTAGAAGACCTTAAGGTCCTTTCCAAACCTAACCCATAGAATCTATGATTCTATGATTCTATCCATGCCATCCTAGCCTGCCTATGACTGCAGCATTACCCTAAGTTAGCAGTGCTATCCCCAGACTCTATAAGCTATTACTTGCCCAGTCATCTAGCAGCAGGGAGATGAGAAAGGGTTTTCCTGTGATGCTCACAATTAGCGTTAAGTAACAAGCAACTGCTGCCCTGCTTCTCTGTTGGATATGAGAGCATGCAAGAAGACTCCTCCATGCTCAACACCTAAATGTACAACAGACTGGTTAGAGATGCTGGGGAGGGACGACGGGACATACATAACAACAACAAGCCACCACCACAGTGCAACATAAAGCCAAACCCCAAATTGAAACTGCCTTTTGTCAAAGCAGGATGCAGAAAGCTTGCAAGAATGAGTCCTCTTTGTATTACTGCTTCAGACAGACCTTATTCCAAGGAATACGGCTGTATGTCCTCACCATAATGTCACTAAATGGGCGCACAAAGATCTCAAACAAAAATTCTGACCTTGGAAGGCTCAAACACAGCAATGTGTAATTTTCCAAATATAAAATCAAAGTCAAAGAAGGTCAGTGATTCTATCAAACCGAGCACAAAATTACAGCCATTGACCAGCAGCGTCACCAGGGGAACAGAGCTACTTAAAGAGTGCTTGCAAGAGCAGTCTGATAAAGGTCCAACTCCAACTTCCTTATAAGGGTCACAATCACCATTCCCATAACAGAGGCCAGATGCACCATAATAAAGGTCTCTCTTCCACTGGTGAAGCTACATGATTTTCTGACAAAGAAAGATGTTTTGATGCTATGCTGTCACCTGCTGCTTTGCCAAATACCTTGACTAGATGTCTTGCTTATTGGTGCTTATGTTACTCATGTTTTATGCATCACATCTTATTATCTCTGATGCGGGTTCTCCCTCAGCTGTTCACCTGTTTCTTATAGACAGCAGTACCAGCTAGATGGACTGACCACACACTAGAACAACTTGGCCCAGAGGACATACAGAAAGAGGAAGAGAACCTATTATGACAACTTATTGCCCAGCAGAGGAAGTACTGCAGATAACTTGAGAGAAGTGGAAGGGGTGGAGATTCAGCTAATCAGTGAGTGATCCTCCAGAGCAAGAAGCTAAGGCACTTTCTTTAGTGATAAGCTCAGTTTACTGAACAAAACATTTCTACTCTTACAGCCATCAGCAATTCAGAAAGTCATTTAGGTTACTACACTAGATAGAAAGTTCCCCTATTCAGAGTTCTTCATAGTGTAAGAAAGGAAAAAAAACACCACTACCACCAAAAAATTAAAACCAAAACAGGATGCTTAAGAATCAGCCTACTAAAGGCAGACTCACAACTGAGGGTTTTTTTCTTTTTGCAATTTTTACCTTCCTTTCTGCAGAAAACTGTTCTTGAGCCAGAACTAGAAAACAGACACAGGCTAATCTCTGTATACAGGCTTCTATTAGCCTTTCCAATTACTCTGGCACCTGCAAAGGGACTGTGCTGTTACTTGGAGGTGTTGGCTTAAGACCTGCAAGAAGTCTTTGCATAAAAAGGAAGAAGGCAACATTAGAATTAAAAGTAACTCTGTGTGCTTAAAAAATATGAGTGCGGTCAAAGCTGAGACTGCGGTAAGGGAAATGTGTCAAGATCTGGACCAACCTACAAATACTAAACCAACTAATTTTTAATTTTTTTTTAAACAATCTAAAACATGGTTAAGAGGAACATGCAAGCCGGAGAACACATCCTTAGGAAGGCACAAGCAGCAGCAACATCAATACTCATCTTTTTATTACCTCCACTGTCACCCACATTCTTTGGCTCCAGACTAACATGCGTCAGAAGGGCTACTAACATCACAGCATTTCTCGTTTCAGTCTTAAAATACAGGTGAAAAGCAGGAAAAGTTCCAGCTTTGTTTTCAGAAAGGCAGCTTTTTTCTGTTGACAGCAGTATAAAGACAGAGAAAGGGAAAGACTAGGAAACAGTAATAGTTAAAAATTTGAATTAAAAAAACCAACAGGGAATAACAAGTTACATATTTGCCTTTATATGGCCTTTCTTCACATCAAGTATCAATTTGAAACTGAGAAGAACTTCAAATTAGATTATGATTTCCCCTTTGCGTGCCACAGGTGCAATTTAAGTATATTAAGTATTAATAGAAAGATCTAAACGCTGTGGCTAGGGAAGACGGCTGTACAGAAAAGGGTGAAGAGCTGAGCTGTGTATTAGCCCAGCTAAATCAATAGGACAAAATTCACTAATATTTATAGAATGCTGGCATTAAGAAGGATTTAGCATGCTAGAAAATGGCTCATCTTACACTGATGAACTAAACGAGGTTTAGAATATAATCTATTTACTGTAGACGTAGTAAACGAACCCTGCCAAACAAGGCAGTTTTATCTTCTTGCAAAATACTACTTTATTTAAAAAAAAAAAAAATAATCTAAGCACTGCAATTTGAAAGGTGAACTACATTTAAATAGATGCTATGTCATTCTCCAGATCCCACACAGCACAAAGACTCCGGCTGATCAGCTTTCCATGTGGCAGCAAAGTAAAGGCACCACTGAAGAGAGCGTCAACATTTACCAAAATCAATTACGCAATAAAGACAAATGTGGATGCTCATCTGGGGTTTTTTGTTAGCTTGTTTTTGCAACTCCTACATATTACTTGCTCTCGAGCAAGTAGAAGGGAACTGGCACACTTCAGACTACAGAGTAAAGAAAACTTCATAAAAACTATTCAAATTGGGTCCAAAGCTCTATAAAACAAGGCAATTCACAAAACAGAGAGCAAGTTCCAACTTAACTTGTGGGTCTGGAAGCAACATACAGAGTTTACCTCTGCGACGGCTTTGGTCTCTCTTCCTAACCTAATGCAAATAAATCAAACTGACTAGACCCAAACCCAAAAAATCTGAAAAAGTATCTAGATTTCTGACGTTATGAAAAGCTAGCACATAAAAACTAATGTGTTATCACAAAATACTAACTCTGCTAAACCCAAATGCACTGAATGTGTCTGATAAGAAAATATTAACAGTTCACATTTCCTTTCTGGCTAGGACCTGAGTAAGAGACAACTGGCAATTAAATTAGAAATGAAACCAACTTACTTGCAATATCCTGTACCATTCTGATATGGAATGCACTTTCCCTCATTAACACATGGCCTGGAATCATCCATACACTGCAAAGCTGAAAGGAAATGACAGTCAAATCAGTAGCCATACAAGTCAAGTCACAGCTTCATTAGCATATTTTGAAGGATTAAAATCTTATAGTGGAAAATTCTGTATGTCTGGAACAGAAACAAAGACATTATCACAGAGTTTAATTTAATCTCTGGCAGCATCACAAGAGCCAGACTGAAAGAAGAATCAAACACATTCATCAGGCAACTAAATGTTTTTAGAATTTTTTAGGTAGATTTTCAAAGCAGAGCATGCAGTAGTTTCTACATTCATGTCAGCACTTGTGTATTTTGGCTTAAATGTCACCAATTACTACCTTCTGATCAAAATTCTAGACCAAAATTCACCAAAATAAGAGGCAAGTACTCTTAAACCTTCTTCAAAAATATTTTGTCTCAAATCTTTCCTTCTTTTCTACCACCTCTAGGGACACTTGGCACTGAAACAGGGGCATCAGTCCCTCACAATCTCACCTACTGTACATTTCTAGCAATCCAGAATTTGCTGCAACATCATTACTGTTGTAGCACTCTGATTTCAGTCTAAATTGTATTTAGGGGTAAGTGAAAACATCAGAGATGTTAAAGACCTTCAGCAAATAATTTGTTATTTCTAAGGAGGAGACACTGTAGCTCAAACTGACATTCTTAGTGTTACATATTAAAATAGGCTTTAGGTATGATACAGTTCAGGCTGGTCAATTTTTATCCAAGTCTACTGGAAGCTCTGGTGGGATCTCTTTCTGATCACCTCTGACAAGTGGTTCGTCTCTTCACGGGGGCCTGAAGGAGCATACCACAGCTGATTCTGAAGTAAGCAGAAGGGTGAGAACTATGGAAAAGCTGCAGGAGCAGAAGGCACTCCAGAACCACAAAAATTTAGCCAGCTGTCCTAGACCGCAGCCTGCCATTTGAATAACACCTAACTAGTGGATAAAAGCTCTCGGTACCAGAAGATCTGGGATCTATCCTAAACTTACACACATATAGGGAAATCACAAGCTCTTCCCAGCCTCCAGTTCTATTTCCTGGTCCCCAAACATACACACTTCTGTGCCATTATGGAAACAAGATCCATAACCAGTCTTAAAGGCAGCTAGAGGCATCAACGCCATCCAGCCACCTAAATTGCCTGCTTTTGCACCAGCTGCTGAAGGGCAGATAACCTTTTTGGGTTTTACGGATGGATTTCCTCTCCCCAAGAGGTATTAAATTTTCAATATAAATTCAGCAAGGGGCATCAGGGAAGAAAATGGTCCAAACCACCACCAAAGTTTACATATTGGCAACTAAGGAATAGAGCTCTGAAACAAGAGTTAACTCATCAGTTTCACTAAGCTTTCCCCACAACCAGTCCAAATTCAGTCCAGCAATTAGACCATTTGGAACAGACTCCAGTTACTGCTATCCAGGGCTTGAAGTGTTATTTCTCAATAACCATGGAGCATGCAAACAGGTCACATGCACTATAAGGTACTATAGGAGCATTTCACACTTGCAACCCCTACACAGGATACAGTTAAACTAAACACAGTTGCCCAAGAAAACCATCAGTATTTCCCACAATATGAGTACAGCTGTTTCTGTTAACTCAATTTCTGTAAAGGGGGCACTTGGATGGCGCTGCTTCTGCAGAGCTCTCAGGAAATGAACAAAATTCCACTCTGAGCCCCTTTCAGATAACCCCTGAGGTCAGGGTTACCAAGCGACAGAAATATTAACACAGATTTTGCATGGCATTCCCACCCACAGCAGTCAAACACACACTGATTTGCACCTGTTTGAATTTTCACCCCATTTAACAGCAACATCTGCAAGACTTAGACTCCAAATTTCATCTGCTTCTGTCTAACACTACAGCAGCTTGTTTTCACAACAGAGATTAACTCCTGTTAGCATGGTTCTGTTACAGTGTGTTCAAGGGAAACTGCAAAAGAACCAGTAATGATTCAGACTGCTTTTACCTCCTATGCTACTCCAGGGAAACAGAGGAAGGTTAAAATGAGCCTTACCACACTTCAGAGACCCAGGAGGGGAAGCAGACTTCATATTCTCATCTTACTACCTTGAATGCTCATTCTTTTCACACCAATCAAGCCAGTGGAGCAAATACTCAGAGGATTATTTCTTTTGTGCCCATGCTTTCAAACTCAATTTTGTAAACTCTTCAAGTACTCATGTACCCAGTGAGAACTGAGCAGTCAGTTGATTTTGTAACCCACATAGTAAAAGCTTAACTAGCATTTGGCCAAAACCATGCAGCACAACTGCATGGAAGGGAAACAGAGGATGATGGCTTTCAGGGTCACAGTAAGGATCCAAATCAGTGATTCCCATTTAGCTCAACAGGCCAAACACAGAGAGAGCAGAGAGGCTTTAGCAAAGTAATGATTAATTTTCTCCTGCTTTTTGACAAATTATTCCTGCCTTGAACTGCTCTTTACCAGGTCATTAAACCACTACTAGTCCTTAGAATTCTTTAACAGAGGCATGCAGTGAATAGGGCAACAAAGGCAGCTAAAACCATATTTTGTATATAGTAATTTACAAGTGAAAGAAGCTGAAAAAAACAAAAGCAAAATGACTCTTTTGTACTCTTTCAGCACTAAAACAGGCTGAATAGAAATACACTGAAATGCAACTAAAGCTGAAGTGCATGTAAATGTAACCATATTTCATATTAAAATGAGTATTAAAAAGTAACATGACCACTTCTCTTTAAAGAAAGAAATCACAAGGGAGACTGAAGACTACAGTTCTCACATTAAAATTAGCACTTGTGTGCACAAAGCACTGTCTTCCGGTATTTCATGACATCTTTAACGATTTCATAATGCATACAAAACTGAGGCATTTCAACACGAATTACTTCAAAAGCTACTTTTCTGCTACCCTACCATGTTGTGCGCAGGAGTTAACAGTATCAGAAACTTTACCTTCTACCTCAGCCACCATTAAAAGTATGGCTCCTTACATCCATTATGTTAACTGGAAACACTTTGGTGTGCACAGCATGAGAGAACACAGCCTTGTCGTGAAAAGATATGGCCACTTTTCTATAAGCCATATATAGATAGATAGCATCAGCACACTGTCAAGGCTTTGAGTAACAGGCTGCTTTCAACAGTTTTCGTCTGTGTTTTAAAAAACAGCAATGAGGAATTATTTGTTGCTTTCTGGACTTGCTCTAGCTTGCCAAAACTACCAAGACTATCAGAAGCTGGGTTAGCCCACGTCAAGCATGAACAGCAATATTTCAAGTTCTCGCACTCTGGAGCGGTGGAGGGCTCACTCCAGTATGCCAGCAGGTCTTCAAGGGGAAATCCCACAGCTTTTTCATGTGCTGAATTGCCTCATGATCTTTGTCAGGGTTGAATATGGGAATACTGGGAAACAACCCACAATTATCAAAAGGCTGACTTCTTATGAAGTAGGCAGGCCACCACTTATGGAAGGTGGTGGCCCCCATTTCTGGCATGTGTTGTAACCAAGTTTGAAAAACTTCCTGGATGAGGGCTCTAAGTGCAATTGAGATTAATGTTTTTAGCTATACTACCTAGCCTAGCATCTAAACAAATCCTTGCTCATACCTTCCTTTAGAAGCAAATACTAACGTGATGTTTAACTACCAGGACTATTTCCCAAAGCCAGAGGAGAAAACAAGTAGCCACGGTTGTAAAATGAGCACAAGCAGAAAGTTATTCACAGAAATGCTACAGGAGCTGCTGCGATTCTCAACATCCAAATCCACCAAAGCTCATGCTTAACTGGAGTACAATTTAAAAAAACTGGAGCACCCTTGTTCTTTAGAATGCCATGATGGGGAAGTTGTGATTTGGTTTCTGTACTTCACCTACCCACTCTACATTCAGATACTTGTAGGCTAGAAAACTAAAAGAAATAGTGAAGGATTAAGATCAAAAGATGTGTGAGAGTTCTGCTTTTAAAGGAGATGACTGCTATAGGGAAACAAAGCCATGAGCAGAGAAAATCTGAGAGAGCATTGTTATAAATGCTAAAAGGAAAGTAATTCCAATAAACTCCTCGTTCACAAGTTCAGGAAAAGTTAAGCAGAAATAAAAATGCAGAATACCAAAACAATTAATGCTCTGAGGAAGAGACGTTACAAAGCTGGTTTCCTGTTGCTTTGTGGTTGATTATTCTGCATCTAAGAAGGTACAGGGCCTGACCAAAAGTTTTACTTTATATAAGGAGAGAGTAATAGACTGGCAGAGAACACTGCTGAGATGCTGGTGCAGCTTTTTCCTTGGGAGGACACTGTATGGGTCTCTCTCTCTCCCCTTTCTGCCCATGAATTTTCCATTAAGTCCATAAAAACTCAATTATCTTTCAAGAATACAGACCTCTATCACATTGCCTGAAACCTGTCCATAGTTCAAAAGCTCTCTTGTGGGAAAGGGTGGAAAACAGCCTTCCTGAACATAGAAGGAAAGTCAGGCTCAAGATACCTTAGACTAGAAGGAAAACTAAAGGACAATATAGGGTTTAATAACCTTTATATAGTCAGTGGATTTTCTGTCTTGACTGACAATAACGAGAAACAGCCTGTAATCTCAACTGTGTTACCCATTCTACATGAAGAGAAAGGAGAAAAAAGGCTTCAAAACCCTCAAATAGAAGCAACACAGGACGGATGGGGAAAATCCTTGCACAAGCTCAGGCTGCTTGCCAAAGGTGGATCAGCTCTGAAGAGGACGATCATCAGCATGGTCAGAAACACCATGCTACACTACAAATCAAGTGGTCTCAAATTCCAAGGGAGTGAACAACAGCTTCTGATTCCCTTCAGGAAAAACAGAGCATGAAAAAAGGCAGCTAAGAGAAAATGCTGAAGCGTGGTGCAATCCTGAAGAAAGAACAGCGGGTCCTCAATGCGCAGGAAGGGACAAAATCCTTCCACAGCAGCACCTCAGAGCACACAAACAGCTGCTGAAAAAACTGGTAAGGAATAAGAAGCACTACACATATGGAGAGAAGATAATCAAATTTGGAGGGAAACCACAAAGGACTAATTACGCTATTCACTAACCTCAACAGATTACGGTTCCAGTGAGATTATGTACCAGGGAAGAATCCACTAGTAAATAAGTGCTAGCTGAAAATACAAAAATAGCTTTTTCTTTTTTTCTGAAGAACAGATCATCCCATGGTAGTCACACAGTGGGTTGAGGAAGTAAACTAATATAAATCCTTACAGTGAAAAAATGATAGTGCCTTATATTCAGCTCATATTTAGAAGACATTAACATCTGGCGAATTTAAACAAGCTGACCAGTTTGCACTACACAGACAGCAGTAGTTAAGGACAAAGCTTGCAGACAAGGCATGGAAATAAAGTAAAAAATGCTTTTATCAGATTATTAAGCCATCTCCACTGTTTTTACACACAAAAGCCTGAAAACAATTGGAGAGTGCAAAACTCATCGAGAAGCTGGGCAGAGCTCAGAGGAGTGTGAAGGCACTAAGCCAACATCCTGTACCTTTTGAGAGAGAAAACTCCAGTATCTAAACTGGTTTCCTATGCTAATTTCTCTAGACCAGCATAAAAAAAAGAGTGTATTTCAGAAGAACGAGTCTGTAACAAGGAAAAACTTTGCTTTAGAAATTCACCAAGTTTTTCTGAATTTGACAATGGTAGTGACAAATCTGACTGCATTAAGCTGAGACACACAAACCGCATGCCCCACAATCACCTGTTTCTAATTTCTCCCCCAGACACCCAGGAATGAGAAAAAACTACTAGTTGGCCTCCTAAGAATAGAGCTGGGAACTGCTGTGCAAATTCACAGGTACAGCTTAAGTCCTTCTGTCATCAGGGTCTTAGGCCCAGGAAGCTGCAGGAGGACAGTTATTTCTATCAGATGCAGATACAGTTCACGTGACACTGTTTCTGTTGTAAAACTACTGATAAAGCTGAAGTTATAATAAATATTGAATTCTTGCTGAACTTGTAATAGAGTTCCAAAGTGTCAGCCACCATGCTCTCCATTTCCTTACACAGCTACTGCTCCTGCCTTCTATTTTCAGTTTTCCCAACAAAGCCAAAACCGCTGAAATCCAGAACAGCCACATAAAGTATAAAGGAAAAAAAAAAAAAAAAAAAAGGAAAAAAGTTTTCAACACAAAAAATGTAGGGAAGGCAATTAAAGAGCCAAAGAGGTATTGGTGTTTCCATGGCAATCTGGCAGACGGGAGCCATGCCTGCGTCTTCTCCCAAGCCTTCCGTCATTCTCCTGCACTAAATCTTTATTAATCTGAGCACTAAGCGTTTGCTGTGCAGAAACGCCAGCCCGTTCCTTGTGCTGAGCAGTGCTTCCACAGCCGTCCAGGGGGAGGTCAGAGGAAAGAGATGAAGACTTGCTGCATGGAACAAACAGCAGACGCCGTGCCATTTTGAGATACAAAGCTCTTTTTTCATCCTCATAGCAGGCTAAAAAAGGACTTGTGCCCTAGGAACAGACTATTTTCTAAACAGAACGAACAATTATTTCTGCAGCTCTCAGATGACTGCGTTTAGAACGATATAAGCAGTGTTTCTTCTAGAAGAGCATTGACAGCAAGTGACTTCTGCTGGCAAGATAATTTCAGACAGAATTCACAGAAACTAAGAAAATAACCACAAAAGAACTTTATAAGCACAGATGCTTAGGGAAGCTCATTTTTTCCCCAATATGCATGACATCTCCTTTTATATGTTCCAAAAGACGGGTGAGACTTAATCACTGTATTCACAACCATTAGCCAAGAGTACAAACTTAAAGGAAACGATGTTACATCTGGAGTTACATATATTGTGACTCTGCTTTTGCTGTTGAGTAAGACTCCCAAGTAGGGAAGACAACAGGCTGTCAGAGTCCCACTGCTGCTTTTCACCTACCCCTTGTTCCACCTTAAAGCTCCAGCCACCAGACCCCTCTTGTCAGCAAAGAGACCACTTTTGAAAATGGAACAAGATGAACAGGACCAGAGCATACTGAAGAGGGTTACCTACCTATTGCAACAGCAGCAAGACACCTTAAAAAAAAAGGAGGAAGGGAAATAGCTGTAGAGGCTGACAAAACCCAAACCTACCCACTGTAAGAGATTCAAATGCCACCAGAGGCACGAGTTCTTTTTTCCCAAGGATTCAAGTCCTGAGAACATCAGCAGGAGGATCTTCACGTATTTCTATTCTAAGTGATGCCCTGCAGGAAGCGATGTGAGTTAGCCAGATTCTCATCACACTCTTCTGAAAGTCTAAATCAGCATCTTTGATAAGAACAAATTTGACAGGCAGTAAAGCCTTCAAAAGATCAAGTAAAACTTGCTCTTCCTTAAGCAAATCCGTACCAAGCAGACCAGCGCTGTCAGCTTTACCCAAAGTCCTCAAAAAGTTTCACTTTTTGAATCCTAAAGATCTCACACTGCAGTCCACATCAGCACACTACCTTTGTGCTGCTCTAGATTAAAAATGTACTGGAATCTGTTAGAAATACAGGCTGATAGTCAACAGCAGCCCAGCAAAGCTGGGCTTAGTGAAACCCGAGCGTTAATCATGACAGTGTGTAATTAGGGTGGGCTTTACCAGCCAGGATTCCTGCTTCCCCCACTGCTATCTGATGAGAAGAGGAGCAAATGTTCACAAGCAATTATCAAGAGTATCCTCACCAAAAGTGCAGGTGTTGCTGCCCCACCCCAACTTACTACACCTTCAACTGCAGCCTTGTGCAAAACTAAACGGCTCAACTGGAAAAGCAAGTTGCTACACCATTGGGCTTGCATGATGAGGCAGAGTTGAGTAGTCCAAACCATAGCGCTTAGCGCATCCAGGAGCCTCCTATTTATTGACCAAGAAGGCTGACATCAGGTACCTGCCCTCTCTTGCACAAGAACATCAAGACAGTTGAATATGCATCTGAAAAATACCCTTTCGGTGACTTCATCTTTCCCATTAACTGAAGCCACAGCTCCCACTCCCAAGAATCAGAGGCAGGTCAGTATCTCAAGAACAACCAGAGTCACTTTCAGTCTAGATTTGTCATCTCTGACAACCAGCCTTTGTTTAGTACTGGGAAGAGACTTCACCCAACCAGCCTTTGTTTAGAACTGGGAAGAGATTTCACTCACAATGCCAAACCCTTCTGCAGCATGGGAGGACCCTGACCAGCCGGATAGGCATCCCTACCCAGTCAAATGACAAGTGATACCACAGCTACTTGTCCTCTCAGCCCTGTCAGAGAAGGAACTGTCAGGGCTAGTATTAAGCTGATAAGATGCTGGTATGAAGGTACATGTTAACTCAGTGGACGTGACATTTACTCTTTGCAAAAAAAATGGTCTTTTGTTGTCTTATTGGACTGTGTAAGCTGTTTCCACAAGTAACGGTCCTACTGTGCACCACACTTCTACCCCACCGAGAAAACATATTTCCAAACTTTTAAAGTACCTACCCTTCAAAGACATTTTATCCTCTCAGTCCCTTTTGAGCAAACCTGACTGAAAGACACTCAGGCAATAGCTGGTTTTCTGTTTGGTTTTCTTTTTTTTTAACTTCAAACACCTTCTTGCACCATATCAGTCAGATTTCAGAGGGGACTGCAGCAAACAAAAGAGAAAAGCAACAGCATTTCTCCTGGGAGATAAATGCTGACCATTTCAAAGCCAAAACAGATAGACTGATTTACGCTATATCCAAAACAGCAGTTGTGGTCAAAATTGCAGACAGCAGCTGCTACTCCTAACCATAACAAAGAATAAAATTGCTGAAATTATCAGTGTCTTGCTCAGTCACACACTAAAGAACTTCCACAACACTTTCTCCCATTGCTGCACTCCTTGCAAGTCATCTGGAGCGCAATCCAGCCTCTCGGCAGGAAAAAGGAAGAAAGAATGATAAGTCACACAAGCAATCCAGCTTGGAAGGGGCTCTGAGCAGCTTGGTCTGGCATGGCAGGGGCTTGGAACTCAATGAGCTTCGAGGTCCTTTCCAACCCAAACCATTCTACAATAACCAGAAACTGCTGGCCCTTGAGAGCTTTAACATGCTGCAATGCTGTGAGTGCTTCGGAAGCAGGGCTGCTGTTGGGAGAGGCATGAAATCCACCAGAACCCAACAGTTAAGGCTGTGGACCATGTTCTCCAGCCTGGCTGTAAAACATACTGCAAATGCCAACATGCAACAGGGAACAGTGACAAAAAACAGCAATTTCTTCAGAGGTGCATACACAGCTTTACGCCTGGACTGATTAACAGTTAAAGCAGAAGGATACGTAGAAATTCCTCCTGTGTGTGTAGGTATGTCCGCAACAAAGAGGCTGGAACGAACACGACGCATGGGTATTCCAAGCGATGGAAAGCAGTAAACCATTTCCCTCGTATTTTGAAACCAACCCCTTCAAGCACTCGAGCCATTTTTGCAAGAGCACATCTATCACTGCCACGCACTGCGGCGAGGGACGGCGAACTTCGCCTCAGCGTTCCGTTACGCGTGAGCTCCCACGGGAGAGCGGCCCTCGCTGCCCCGCACGGAGCCGCAGAGTCCCCCGAGCCCCGGCTCCGCGGGCAGACCCGCACAAACCCTGCCCGGGCCCGCGGCTCGGTTCGGGGGTCACCGCTCCTCAGGAAGCGGCGGCGGCA